>JASAOQ010004601.1:0-11571 GCA_031306065.1 Pseudopyricularia cyperi | reverse complement strand
GGTTTATACGATAAAAGTAAGCTCGCTATTTTGTAAAACTGAACTGTCGTTATACTCCAGGCACATAATGCACACAATACAAAAATGCCAACGATATCGAGAGAGACAACAGAGCAAAGACTAGAATGATGTATTATTTCTACTTCCTCATTAGCAGGCCCTTTCAAGGCGCTCCCGCTCCGGTATGCTATGTACCCCGTTTGTGCTTGTTGCCTGGCTTTCACACATCATCATAGCCGTCATTGAACGTGTTTTTGGCTAGTTGGGGGGATTTGGGTATCTCGTTTTTGACAAAAAAACACACATGACATGACAGCTTGCGTCGCTTGCTTTCCAAAGAGAGAGAAAATAAAACAAATGCAAAAAGGAAAGAGGAGGAAAAGACGAAGAAATCCAGGATATTCCTGCCTCATATGTGCCATCTTGCAGCAAAAAAGAAAAAAGCCAAAAAAGAATGGCAGAGAATGTAGAACAAGTGATTGAAAATGAAGAAGGGGTGTGATAGTGAAACATGGGCGCAGCCCTCGTCGGACTGATCCGTTGCAAGATGTGTGCGAGCCGTTTGCTCGTAAGAGGGGCTTTGCCGTCGCCGGCGTTCTTGGTGATCTTGGTTTTGTACTGACAATGTTGAGACAGACTGAGATGGGAATGCATAGGCAGTTGAAGTGATGAACTTTGCTCTACCTCTGCCATGTCCAGGTAGACACATGGTCAAAGACGAGTTGTGTGTAGAGGGAATAGGTGGGCGGGTGAATGATACAGACCAGTAGAGCAGTCTCCGCGCTGCATTCCTCAGGCTTGCGCCCTCTTTAAAAATCTTTCGCCCATGTAGAGAGAAAAAATAACGGGGGAAAAGAGAAAAGGAACCCCAAAAATATCGATACATGCCAGGCATGAACAAACACATCGAAAAGACGCCCCAGCCCATCAAATGCTTACAACCCTCGCCCTCCCGTCAGGCACCCGGGCGTGGCAGACCATCAGCTTCAGGCTGGTGCCCCACTCCTCGCACTCGCCCAGCAGGCACCGGTCGTTCCACATGCTATTGGCGCCGAGCACGCCGCTCTCGTAGCACCGGCTGAACCACCAGCGCCCGACCTTGGCCACCATCTTGGTGATGCTCTCGTCCGCGACGGGGCCGTCGTCCGAGATCATCTCGGCTAGCGACCGCTCGTCTCTCCGCCCGCCGCCGCCGCCGGTCCTCGCATTTGCCGCTGGCGGCCGTCCACCCGCCGCCGCCGACGACGACGAAGACGCGACCGGTACACCAACGCGGCACGATTTGACGTCCACAAAACCCCTCCGGCCCGCCAGCTTGAGCAGCAGGTCCGCCGTGCTGCCGAGGCTTGTGTCGGGCGCAACGGCATGGATGCGCTCCTTGAGCCGACGCACCATGCGCCGCGACCGGTTGCCCATGTTGTTGAGGTCCAGGTCCAGGATGGATAGCTCGAGAAACCCACCCGGCTTGAGCACGCGATGCGCCTCGGCCACTAGGTTTCGGAAGTGCGCCTCGGGCGCGGCGGCCGGGAAGCGTAACACGACCGCAATAAAGCTCTCAGAGCCAAAGGGGAACTTATCCGCGTTGGAACTGTACTGGATCTGGTGGTGGTTCGGCGGGCTGAGTGGGAACGACGAGCTCGAGCCCTCGCCGGCATTCTTCTGCGACGGCTCGGGCAGCGGCGCCCGCGGCGAGAGGTTGAAAAAGGTCGCCTCCGGGTACGTTTCGGCCGCGTAAAACGACCAGTCGTCGTTGCCGAGGCCGTCAATGACCAAGATCGAGTGCCGCTTCAGCGAGCCCTCGACCGGAACGAGCTCGTCGCGTACGGGGCTGAAGAGCACGTGGCCGAACGTGAGCCACTTGCTCACCGTCATGGAGCCGACGCGCAGGTTGACTTGGGACAGGGGCGAGTTGTCGTCGCTGTGACCGCTAGAACCGCTAGCATCCGAGACTCGCTTGTTGGCCTTGCGGCGGGGGCTGTCGTTGATCGATCGTGACGCTGCGCTGCGTTGGGCAATCGCGAATGGGGTGCTCGGCGGAACCGTTGGGGTGTTGAAGGCAGTGGTAGGCTTCTTGGGTGGCGGCGCAGTCGGCATCTGATTTTCGGCCTCACTGTGGCTGTGGGAGAAGTCCGAGTATACCAGAGGCGAAGAGATGGGGATGACGCCCATCTCCAGAGCATCGTTGAGTATTTTGGTATCGTCAGTACTGTAGATGCTCGATGGCACCGGCTCCTTCCCACCGTCTCCCTCTTGAACGTAGTTCGCCTCGATAGCTGCTGCCCGATGAGGGACAAAAGTCGGCGACTCCAGAGGTTCCGCCGTCTGCTTCGGTAAACTGGCAGTATAAGCCTCCAAGTGGAACGGTGTGCCGTGCGACGAGCTTGGAGACGGCAGAACACCGCCAGCCTCCCCGCCAATCAAGTCGTCAAACTCAAGCCAGACTTCGTCCTCGGCAAAGGGCGCGTTTGGGGCTGGTACCACGGCAGTGGCGTCTGCAAAGCAATAGATGCCGTTCGAGCTCGTGGAAGTGGTGGTGCACGACGTAGACTCCGAGTTCTTGCGCGGAGAGAAGGAAAGGAATTCGTCAATGAGCTTGCCAATGTCAGGGGTCATCTCCCGCGACAACCGTTGAGCAGGGCTGTCAACGACGTTGCTCGGCTCTTGTTCTTCGTCATCCAAGAAACACTCGGTTGGCTCAACCTCTGGGCTCCGAGGCCTAGGCGGACTAGGTCCCTTGGCTATCGAGTTGACATCGACAATCTCGCTGCGGGATGGCGGCAGAAGACTGATCCGGTGGAAAGGGCGCGAGAAGCTCTTGGGCGACGTGGGCTCGGGCCGGGCGCTGACGACCTTGGGGATGCGACCAACCTGGGGCAGGCGGCTGGGCCTTCCAGTCCTCCTAATTGTAGAATGTTGCGGTTCTGTTTTCTGTGGCTCTGCCAGTTCCAAGGGTGCCTCTTGAGCTGCAGTCTTGCGCGTCTCGACATTTAATGCCTGAGGTGGTTTTTGTGCTGGAAGCGCCGGCTCCACTATACGTCGAGGCCTCATAGCCTGTTCAGATGAGGAGGCCCTACCGATAGACGGCCTCCTGTACGTTGTAGTCGTAGTAGGCGGGGATCGCAACGGCGGCGAGGCAACCACACGGCGGGACGCGTCCTCGGAAGGTTTCGGCTTGGTGAGAGAAGCGCGCTTGAGCTTCGAGATGGCCGGCTGGGTTTGCACATCGCCAAAGGCACCGCGCCTTGCCTCAATCGGACTTGTCAACGATGCACGAACCGATAAGCGCCTGCCCATCGGTGGTATATGGGGTTGTGCAGGCGGCTCGGGCTGCACCTGGGGTTGAGGGGGCGACTCAAGCAGCTGGGCCTCCAAGAGAGCTCTCTGCGCCCCCTCGGTTGGGTCTCCGTTGTCTTCCTGCTCGGACATGTCCATCGTGTAAAACGCCATGGGCTTCGGGGCTGACTTGACCTGCACTTGCACTTGGGCTGGCATCTGACGTGATTCGACCGGGGTCGGCTCCCTGCTTGCCGACGGCGCTGGCGCCTGACTGGTTGACCGACCAAAAAGATTCCATTTGCGCGGCGACTTGGCCCGTTTCGTCAGCTTCTTCGGCCCAGGGGCAATGAGTGGCATTGCCCTAGGGCCCTGCAACACGCGGCCCGTGGTCATCTCTATCACACTGTCGTCCGACAAGATACTGGTATCGTGGCTGGTCATGGTCGGAGATGTGATATCGCGAGGTGATCGGGTGTTGATAGGCTTCGGAAGTCGCACGGTTGACTGGTCTGCACCGTCCTTGAGCTTCTGCATAGACCTCCTATAAGCTAGCGTAGACCTCATTGCTAGGGCCGGTCTCTCTGATTCGCTGCTGTCTGACGGACGACGGCTGCCACTGGCTTGGAATGTCCTTGGGATAGGCGACGGCCACAATGTGTTGCGGTCTCCCTCATTTGACAGTGATGTGCTACTGTGGGCCCCTGTCGACAGGTTCTGGCTGCTGCTCGCAGGTCCGATGTTGTTGTTCTGGACAACAGCGCCACCGGCGATAACGACGGGCTTAGTCCGCTCCAACAGAAAAGGGTCATCCGACATCCTGCTCTCCAGGCTCTCCTGCGAGGACATGGTTCCGGATATCCCGCGACTGAGACTGCTCCGCCGCCTGTGAGGCATGCCAACACGCCCATATCCTTCGTGCCCGGTTCCGGCAGCTGGCCCCTTTCGCACAGGCTTCTCCTTACTCTCGTCAGGCTTCAGGGATGGTTCATCGCCAGCAGTCTTGCGCCTCGTGAAGAGTGGAAACCTCGTCTTGAAGTTGCTGACGCCGGGGCTTGGTGTCCGTGTAATTGCTGGTCTGTGGCTGGGACGATCGACTTCGGCTGTAAGGGGGGCTGGAGCTGGCTCACGCCCAAGCGGTGGCCTGACATTTGTGGGCTGCTGCGACGGCGTCACGGATCTGGCGCCGCTGTGGGCTGGATTGGCAGCAGCGCGAGGGTCGGCACCCATGGGTAGACTCTGTCGTCTCTGGCCCTTCGAGGTCGGTTGCAAATTGCTTTTGATAACAGGCACGGGCATCCCATATTGCGACAGCAAATCTGGGGTTCCATCTCGGCTCGGTCTGACTGGAGGTGTTGCTCTTTGGAAGCCCACGGATGGGCTCTGGGTCTGTGTTTTGCCGATAGAAGGTTGTTGCGCGCATCCTACTATCGGCTCCGAGGCCATCCTCAGTGGTGCAGGCTGCCGAGTTTGCCTGGAATGAGATGCCTCCAGATCCCTCCGTTTGTGTTTCTCTGAAGAAGTCCTAGGCGGAGGGCTGGGCGGGACCGCGCCAAGCTTCCTTCTGCTCTTCTTATCACTCGTGGTCTCGCCCACGGGTTCGGCTTTCCTATCACCTTCGCGGACCGTCGAGCTTGAAGATGATGAATTCAGGGCTTCCCTGACTGACGCAAGGCCATGTGGATCGGCGATTGCCACGCCGGGCTCGTTGGACATGCTTCCGGCTCTCCTCCTCGTGACCGGCGGCCTATTAGCCTGGCCGCCCGCAGGACTGTTCTGCTTCAACTTTGCGGCGGCAAATCGTGAATTGGCAACGAGGGCCGGTGAGTGCGAAGGGATCGATGTTGTGGGAGTGGTGTCCCTGCTGTAGGGGCAAATACCGGGAGAGCCAGAAAATCCTGTGGAGGGACTGCCGCTGTACCCGCTAAGTTGACTGCTGTTTCCGGAGAACAATGGCGTTGGCGGTGGGAGATCGTGGGTGGCAAGGGGATAAGGCACTTCGATGGAGGCTCCGCTGCCGGCATGGTGCGACCTCGCATCTCTGTAACGGTCTAGCTCTGGGTAGATGCGAACTGTTTGAGCGTTCGTTGACGGAAGCTCGACCTTCATCGCAACCTGGATCTCGGCAGGTGACTGGGTGATGCTGCGCTCGTATTGCGAGCTGGTGTACGACTCTGGGGACATTGCCGTAGAACGGGGTATCGACGAGGCTGAGTCGTTTCTCGGCGGAGCCATCCTGAGTTCCTTGCAAAGTTCGACCGCATCCTGTATCATGTTTGGTGACCTGCGTCGCAGCACATTGCGGAGTGGTCGCTTCTCATCCTCCACGGGTGTTGTTGAAGGGCTTGAGACAGGAAGCGCTCCAGGGGCTGATCTGACGGGCTCAGATATGATTGTCTGGGAAGGTCCAGAGCCCCATGACTTGTCCTGATGTGTCAATGGTGGTCGCGAACCCACTTGTCTTCCTGGGGGTTTCCTAGAGGCAGATGCTGGCCCCGAAGGTATCCTGCTGGAGCTTGGCGCATCCGGCGCCTGGAGTCTTGAAGAGGCCATGTCCGGCCGAACCTTCTTCCCAAACGAAGCTACCCAGATATCGGCAGGACTTTTCCTGCCTGAATTTGCTGTCCTCACGGGTGCTGTCTTTGAGGAAGTGGCCCGCTCCTCACTCCGACCGATCTTGGGGATCGACCCATATCTTAGAGACGACATTTCGAGTATTTGTGTAGGTGTGGGTGGCAATTGTTAGTGGCGGCGGGTGCCGAGTCGTAATCTTTGGGGGTATAATTATAATCAATCCATCCTTGCTCTGGGCGCGCACAGGTACTAGGCGTGTTCTGTGTGGTGGTCAGCTATCGTCGCTGTGAGATTCCAGATTTCCTTGTGACCCGGAGTCCAGAAACTGCTGGGGTGACAAGGCTAGATCTAGCAGCACCACGAAGCTAGGCAGGCAGCGAAAGGGTCGGATTTTTGAAAAGGCGCAGCGGGATAAACTGGTGCAGGATGACAAAGATATCTTATAAGCAGCAGTGCTCTGCATCTCGGAAACTCTAGCCAAGGGTGCCTAGATGTCCTGGGACACGACGGGGATACAAAGAGTTCGGAAGAACATGGGCAAAATATCAGAACCTTAAGAGGTCCGAACTGTAATGGGGGTTCTTTTGGAGAGCAGGTAACAAGGCGGGTAACATGGTGTTGAAGACGATGTAACGGTAGAAGGAGGGGGGACACTAACAAACTCGTTCACATACAAGCCTGAAGTCTTGGCCGGTCGAATTGTGTGGGTGGACCGGAGGGGATCGGAGTTGATGGTGTGTGACACAGGTAAGCGGCGTCTAAGCCTATGATGGCCGGTGGTCGAAGACTATGCTGGCACACTACCATGGACTGCTCTAGTTTTGCTGTAGCAGTGAGCAAAACGGGAGTAATACCGATGGCATCCGGGTGAAAGATGGCTTATTTTGCGTCGAGGTGATGGATGTCAACCAAGACACAGTGCCAAGCAGCTAAAGGGTGGTTTTTGGTGAAGCAGAGGTTGGGAAAGCAGGGTGGTCCTGGATGGATGAAATATGTTGCGATAGTAGAGAGGAAAACGAGACGATAAAGAGCAGTGGTGTACGTAGTAGCTTTGGCTGGGGAGAGCGAGATAGAAAAGGAGGATAGAGGCGTCCGGACTTGTAGTCTGAATGGCTCACCGTATGCATATCCTACCCAGTGAGAGCCCGGGCAGTACATGTCCAGAAGCCAAGGGGGCGTGTGGCTAAGGTGGGAGTGAGGAATGGGGATCACCAGAGGAGGTTGACCAGGCATCGGTCGCAGCCGCCCCTGGTCGATGAAAAAGGGCGAAGTGCGTGCAGCAGATAAGTCGTCCAACGAGCGTTTGCCTATCCGGGTAATTTCACGAAGACCGTGTCAAGCTCCCATATCACGTACTGGCTGCGGGTGTTTGGCCTTGGGTGCCAGAGTACGGCGCAGACGCAAAATGCATTCGTCTTCACTCGAAGATGAGTTGAGGTAGTCGACAAGCATTGAAACCAAACGATCTGAGTCACTATGCACACGAGCGGGTTAACGTGCCCATTCGAGATGGAAACCGAATGATTAACCACGGGAGAAAAAAAAGAGGAGGAGAGGAAGCGAGCCTGCCATCCATGTCGCCTTTGTTTTTCGGTAGACCAGCCGTTGGAGCGGCAGAAGCAAGGCCAGGCTTCTTTGGCTGCGAACCAGGTAAGATGCCAAATGGCACTCTCCTTTTGCCATGTCGACGGTGTCCTATGAGCGGCTAGCATCATGTCTTCAAGCCACGATTGGCAACTGAACCCTAGGAGGCTGTCGAAAAAGACCCATTTCGTGGAGTCTTTGGTGCATGGATGGCTGCGCAAAAATACCAGTGATGTTCAGTCAATCATTAGTGGACTGATGTCCTCCTAAGGAGGAGGTAGGTACCCTGGCCTGTCCCGCGAATGCAAAGGCACGGGGGGGAATATACCTCAAAATGGCTGTCCATAATACAAACGCCTCCAGCTGTGGCGGGCCAAGGCCATTCAATCGCCGTCGTTGTTCGCAGTGGCAATAGCCAGCATGACCTGATCTCGTAACTGCGACTGCTTGTCTCCAGCACCCACAAATGATCACGCAAGCAGAAAGGAAGCCGACGACCAGCGCGAAGCATGAAGGTGATCTTGGGCAAAGAGACGGTGAGGGCAGAACACGTGCGCAAAGATTCCATGATCTGCGTGTTTCCGGACCTCGGACCATGGGAGAGAAAACTGATTGAGGACGGGAATCAAAGAGCTTTCCGGGGCTGTGCTGTGCTGGTGGTGTGAGGGCGAATCTGATGAGGTGAGTGTGGATTCTCGCGATCCCACTGAATGAAGGCCAGTTCCCCACAACGCTCCACTGGTTCGCCGACCGCCTTACCACAGCCCATTTACACACCCCCTTCGGCGGCTCAGCTGCAAAAAGATGGAGGAAAAAGCAAGGCCATGCCTTGGCACACGCGCAAGCAATGTCCATGTGAGACATCGGATCGCTTCTCTGGGTTCGCGCCCGAGCCAACGGCAGCCGCAGAAAGCCCTCGCAGCAGGCTGGGATTTCCCTTGCGGGAAAATGTCTTAGATTCTGCGCACGCCTATGTATGCCTTTGGGGGAAGCACATTGTCGTCTCCCCGAAGGGAGGAGGGACCAGACTGTAATGATGACGATTTGTCTGTCTACGTCGTAGAGGTTGGTCTTTTGCTGTACAGCAGATCTATTCGGGGCTAGCTTCACCGGGCAACCGGTAGTTGACTTTGCCAAGTTCTAGTCCAGCTCTGGATAACATGGCCCTGAAGATGCAGATTCCAGCTGAGTTTAGCTCTCCAGGCCAAAAACATCTCATCATGCACCAACTTCTGCATACTAAAAAGTCCGGCCTCTAGCCAAATTCAACGTCTTCTTCGCGCCCTTGCCAGCCTTTGCTACTGTAAGCGCGCAGCTGGTCAGCATGGCCATTATCAAGGACCCGCAGAAGCTAGTCAGAGCCCAATGGCATTCCCATATCAGTCGGCCCTTCGGTACAGGCACTGACTGCGGTCGATCCAAAGATGACGGGTGTAGATACTTTGGAATGCGAGTGTCATGTTTGTGCTACGGCTCGCTCGCTTCATCTTCCGAAGTGCGGTATTACATGACAAAACGCCGCCGGCCCCCAAAAAGACGCAAAAGGAGCGCACCCTGTAAAGGCTTGAAGGGAGGTTGAGTGATCATATTATGAATTTTGTTGTTCTGGAAGGAAGCAGGAAGGAAGCAACCAATATAGGCGCCAAGCGATAAATGTGACGTCCCAATAGAACAAAAATATGACACAAGTCAGTCGAATTATCTGATTGGACCAAAGTCGTCAATTTAGAGCCAATCAAGATGCATCACTGTCTGTGCCTCGGCTCCGATCCCTGTCACGTCGTCCCAATGTTCTCACCAAAAAGATGGCGGGGTCACCCCACCCACCATCTTCTGCTCGGCGCAACCAACGACTTGCCCAGGGCCAACCGGCGTGCATCTGCCTCTTTTATTCCCGACGGTCCATGTTGATGTTTTCCAACGAATATGCCATTTTGATGAGGGGAGCGCTTCATCAATCAAATCAAGTTATACCACCGTCGTCATTCTGCTGCATGCGACTCTCCGTATGTACCGCTACGGGTCGGCTGTGCACGGGCGAACCCTATCTGGTGCGCCGATTCGACTCGTCCATTGGTGTTTAATGGGCTCTCTCCGCTCTCTCTCCCTCTCTCTCGGGTCTCATCGACCGCACACCTTGAACCATATTCCTCACCAGACGATTTGACTGTAGAGGTTCAAGGTGATCATATAATCGTTCGACCAACGAGATATAGGGACACATAGTCAACGTCAGCTGGTGAGCACTGGGGCGTGCGCGGGAGAAAAGCACAGGCCAATGAACTAGACTATAGGGCTATTCCATCGTCGACGGGTTATTTTTCTCTTCTTTTCTTTTCATCTTTCGTTCTTTTCTTTGATATTATTTTCCCAGTCATCTTCCCCCTGTGCCGGCTTCGTCGAACGCAGCCAAGTCGCTAATAAAAGAAACAGATCAATCAAGGGGCACCACAGAATGCGGTAAACCTAAACTGACCAGAGAAAGAAAAAGACAGAAACCAACCTGCCTGCCTGCTTGTCTGCAGGCAACCAACCAGGCAGAGGACTGCATACAATACCATGTTGCAGCGTGCATACTGCGTTTTCTGGGAATCGGAGCAAAGATCCAAGTTTAGGCGAGCGGCTTTCGTCCCAATGTGGCAAGGGTTGGAGCGTCTCGGTCTGATAGCCGCTGCCGCCCAGGGCCAACACCAAGAACTAACTGACAATCCCTGCTGTTGTTTGGCCTCGGGAGGCGCTTTTGGTCGGACTTGAGCGCTGCACTTCGCCACGAAAGGCTCGTGACGTGGCCAGTGACAGCGCAAGCGAGCCGCAAAATAAAAACCCATATTAATATCATGCAATACTGTGACTGAAATGCAAATCCCCAACGCCTCCTATCGGTACCAACAGACCTTGCACCTGCAGGACTTTCCTGCAAACATCGCTGCACTCAATGGCCCTCACTGACACGCAGTCGGCGGCCTCCTGGCTTACGTACTTCGTATATTCATCGTTACCTCGCTAACTTGGCTCTCCCTGCATATCCTGTTTACTTTTTCGCCTGCCAGTTGTCAAATTGGCCACCACCTCATGGACTAGGCCTGCCTGTGCACGACTGGGCATTTGGAAAGGCCAACGACGACCGAAGGAGTGTCCTTCTGCACTTCTTGTCCTCCGTTCCTCCGCTCCTGACATCAGCAAAGGGGGGCAGAGGACGTAGTGACTGAACGAAAGATGCCTCGGATACCTACCTACGGATAGACTTAAGAAAGAAAGAAAGAGAGAAAAAGACACAGATCCCCCTTGCTCTCCTGCAACCGATCGAAAATTTTCATCTCACAACCCCAATCACAGGCGCCAGACAGGGGTGCATCTCTGGTAACATGGGTCTTTGCCGCTCTGATTGGCCTCAGAGTGAGACCACTCCAACGGGGCAGGGGATCTGGGGGTCCGGCGTATCGTTGCTATCAAAACGACCCGGAGATGGTGTGTGGCTATCGACTTGTCTCCTTTCCCGTTCGACGACTTCATCGAGAGTCCTATCGAATCCGCTTGGGAGAGACAACACCCGACATGCGCCAACAGAAGTAGATGGTCTGCAGGCGCGGCGTCAGTCGCCCCGGGAGACCTCAACTCTCGTCTGCCTCAAGGACTAGGCTAGGAGACACACTTATGTCGGAGCATCATTTTAGGCTGGCTCGAAACCGTCTCTCCCCATGGTCGACGCTGCTGAGGCTCCCGCTCAGGGAAGCTCCTTGTCAGGAACCTCCGGCTCTCAGCATCCGGCGGATGCGGCCGTGGTCTGCTCTCCTGACTGGGCTGGGCGCCGGCTACTCTGCCTGCAGGTCGGCCTGTACACTATATCTTGACCTGTCGGAATTGAGAAAGCGGCAGGTCGAACAGGGCCAGCAGGCATCATGGCTCGATCTGACTCTGCTTCGTGTCCGGGGCCAGCACCATCGTGTGTTTTCCCCAGCATCGGCAGACGGCGCTGCTGTGGAGTTGTTTATGTCACTTGCTTTTATTTTTTTGTATTGAGTACGGAGTACGACTGCGGCGTGTTTCTTTCTCGACTTCTCGTTGTTGTCTTGGTATCAGCCATAGCGTCCCCTTTCCATATCGCAAACGCCCCCTCGGGCCCAGCCTTATATATCGAGC
>JASAOQ010004594.1:3469-17057 GCA_031306065.1 Pseudopyricularia cyperi | reverse complement strand
AAAAAAAAAAAAAACTCACGATGCTGTGAAATATACCGCATCGACGTATTCCGCCACTCGGCCAGAAACGTCAAATCCGGCCGCGTCGTCGGGTGCGATGCCGCATACTTGATGCTCGAGTCCGCCGCCAACACCCACCGGTCCTTATACTGCCCGAACCGGTCCTGGTCGTACAGGTACATCTTGATGAGGTACTCGTAGAAGCTGTCCGTGCCGCCGCCCCAGCCGCCGTTGCCGTCGACAAAGAGCCCCGTCGTGATGTTGACGTTGGTCCCGACCAGGCCCGGGAACGGCTCGCCCAGCGCCGCCGGCTTCGGGTCGAGCAGGTACGAGTTCGCCTTGAGCGCCAGCTCCGAGAAGACCGGGTTCCCCGTCAGGTCGCTCAGCCGCGTCCACTCGAGCTGCAGCGTGCCGATGGTCGCGATCGAGTTGGTCGCCGACCCGCCCCTCCGCGACGGGTTGAAGAAGACCGAGTTGTCGGGGATGCCCGAGGGCGTGTCGAAGGCGAACTTGAGGTTGGTCGCCAGCCGCTCCGCCTGCGCGAGCACCGCCTTGACCATCGTGTCGTTGGCCGTTGCGTGCTTGCCGTTGGGCTCCGTCAGGAGGTCGTACGCTATTTTTCAAGGTCAGCTGTCGGCCTGTCCCAAGCTTCTTGTCTCGCTCTATAGTCTCCAAAAGGCAGAGGTCCTTACCAGAGACAAGTCCGCCGAGATAGCGGATGGTCGTCTCAAACAGGGAGATCTCAGTTGAGCTAGAGTCAAAGTTGATAGTCGGCACAAACTCCAAAATCTGCCTGACGATATCTTCCTCGTCCATCACGATCGCCGTACCAAGCCCATCCACCGCACTGGCGCCCCAGCCGTTCCTGTCGAAGCCATGCATCAGCAGACTGCTCTGTTGTTCTGAAGAACATCCAGGATAAAAAATGGAAAGTTCAAGAACAAAGCCGAAGAAAACATGTCATGGAAAGCAGGAAAGCGTTAAGGGGAAACAAAAAGCACTCACCGATCATTCTCCCACCCCTTCGACACCGGCCTCAGCGTGTCGTGCGGAAAGGCATATTTCTTGTACCCATTCCAGCTCTTGCGGAACGCCGCCTTGACGGCCTCGGCCTTCTCCGCGTTTGGCTGGTACGACACCTGACGTTTTGTCAGGGGCGTTGCCAGGGCCAGCGACGCGAGCCCTACGAGGGACAGGAGTTGCGTGTGCCGCATCTTGAGAGTTGGGGAGCGAGAAACAAAACAAAATGTCTTTTTTTCTTCTCTCCCTCTCTCTCTTTCTGCCGCTTCCACCCCTTTTCTTATCCTATACACCACCGTGTGAACCCCTGTAGAGCTTGCTGTCGATTTTGAATAGGGAGTGATTAAACAAAACCCCCAAAAAAACCGGCAAGTAGCTGGCTAACTTTACCCGCGGTATTATGTCCCAAAAAAAAAGCTGAAAGGGAGGAAGATAGCAAAGAGGTAATCAAGATGGGATGGGATGAGACGCGGCACAGCGCTTAGTAACTAGACTAGCAGCGCAAACCCCAAGAAGAACCCAAAAGAGAGGAAAAGGGGAGATTGGAGGATGGAATGATCGGCGAGGTCAAGGGTTGAAAAAGAAAAGAAGAAGAAAGAAAAAGAAAGAAAGAAAGAAAGGAAAAAGAAGACAGATTGAGGCACTCGGATTCGTCTTATAGAGTAAAGATGAAGATCTTATGGGACGAACCACGAACCTCGCCGGGTGGGCTGGAAAGATACCAAACCATAAACAAAGAGTTGCAGAGAGAGGGAGAGAGAAACAAAAGGGAACAGCAGCAGCAGCAGCAGCAGGAGGAGGAAGAGAACATGGGAACAGTTTTCCGGGGCAGAAGTGAGCAAATGATGAGTCGTGGGTGGCACTTGTTCACAAGCCCCCCCCTCCCTTACCTCTTTCCAAAGTAAAACCCCTTTACCATATGGGGTTCGGGCCGGTCAGGCCAACGAGGTTAAAAGGTCAGACATGCGTCCGTCGAGAGTACGAAGGAATAGATGCAGGCGGCGGGAGGGGGATGCGTGAGGAAGGGATGGGGATGTGTGGACGTGGAGGGACTTGGACGAAGTTTTTTTTTTGCTTGTATATGCGTGTTGCCAATATTCCAAATACTACTATATTCCAACTACTACTACTATATAATATTCCAATACTTCAATACTCGGAAGCACACTCATCTACGTCACTGTCAGCCAACAGCTTTGCCGTCTCTTGTGACGAGCCCCAGGTTCATCTGCTTTATCTCTTGGATATCACTGGGGATATATGTATATGTCCAGTAGCCAAAGGCCAGCCCGGGAGAGACAAAGGGACCAAGAGAGGCTCTTTCGTAAAACAAAAAGTAAAAAAAAAAAAAAAAAACGGTCTGAATTTCCATCCATGTGACGCCTCCCCACAGAACGCCCGCCAGACGCTGGCCAGATGTCACTTGCTTGAATAGGCAATGATCGGGTGCGTGCCCTCGAGTACCTATATTATACTATACTATACTATGTAGTACTCGGAGACTAAAAAAGAAGCTGCCATTGGCACGCTAATAAATGCGCCACCGAGGCCCTTTTTTTTCTTTGTTGGATAGAACATACAAAGTCTATAATGTTTTACTTGTCGTGCTCGTGCAAAAAGGAATGTCTCGAGGCAGGGAGAACAGACCCGCGCCTCCCAGCTTAGCTCTTCATGTCGAAACCTTGATTTTCATTTTATTTTCCGGCTGCTTCTCAAATGGACGCGTGTGGCAGCAGATGCAGCCTGCGTCAGGTCAGGTTCGGTGCAGAGTGCGTGCACAGGCGGGCATAGTTTTTTTTTTCCTCTCCTTTTTTTTCAAGTGCTTTCTTCTTCACCATGCTTCTTCACCATGGTGCATTTTCTCCTTTGGCAACCAACCTGGGGATCCTGGCCGGCTTCGTTGCTTGTATTGTAGGTAGGCTAGACAAGCCGCTGTGCTGTTGCTGTATTCAAACAACAACAACAAAAAAAACCCCATTTTGATGTTCGATGCCCCGGAAAGTATCATACATACATCATGGTTTTTTTTGCTTACCCTGATGTCCACCCCATACGACTATCAGTGAGGAGACATGCGGGAACCTGCATGCGTGCAATTTCCTTCTTTTTTTGATATTGAATCATACGCCACGGACGAGGGAGGAGAGTAAAGGTAAAAAAAACCTACTTTTTGTATTTCATTAGTCGGTACAACCAAGCAAAAGTATATACGTGGTGAACTTGACACGAACAGCTGGGGCAAAGCATTCCCATCGTCCCCCCACGATGCAGGGGAACGGATTCATGTCATGGACAAAAAGGTGAAGCGAATCCTCGGCTTGTGTGTGTGTGCCGGTTCCTCGGCTTCTGTTGCTGTCCTCGGCTTCTGTTGCTGTCCTCGGCTTCTGTGAGCTTTCCTGCGTCAAAATCATCACTTGGCTCGATACTCTTCTTTTTGTCAAACATGTCTGAATTGGGATGAAAAGAAAGCACAAAGCATTCGTGAATGTGGGGCTTCGTTTGCCTTGGCGCTCTGGAAATTTTATCTACAGTACGTACCTCCCTCCTAATCACTTGCATACCGCCCGCTGACCATGTTCCCTACATATGTACCTAGGTAGGTACGAAAGGAGATGAGATAAATGGTCTCTGCGCAGCCCCGCCATGTAAAGAGCATCTGCCGTCATCCAATCATGTTTAAAAAATACAGAACTACCTCGGTCTTTGCCAATGTGACCTGCGAAACCTCGACCAAACCCCCCGCATGGCACCAGTCCCGGTACCTAGACTGACTGGTCTAGACTAGACTAGTCTATCTAATTCTTATTAGTGGTTCCCCGATGCGAGGGCAATGCAAAACCTCGCTGATCACCCAGACTTCCAGTACTCTCCTCAACGCATTGGATAGACGTGGATATTTCCCCCTTCTCCAAAGTATTGAATCGCACCCGCGTGCCCTTCCCCCCCGCCCCTCGCAGCCAGTAAAGCCCTGGCCTAGCGAACCTAGATTAGCGGGTGCGGCCCAACACTCGGGCCTTGTGACGGGCCTCGCGGGCATCTAGCGCCATGGCGCTCGTCATCTCATCCACATAATGCGAGACACAGGGTCTGCGGAGAAGAGCAACAGCCCCCGCGCCAATGTAACGGCGGTAGTGGTGAGATCCCCGAGTACGCATATCGTGATTTGAAAGTAATATATACCTCGCCAAAAGTGCTGTGCTGGGCCGTGTAATTTCAATCAGTTGCTCATGGGAGCCAAACCAAGTTGTAGCACACCTGTCCCCCCCCCTCCATGGCCGGGTCCATCGCGTGCTCGTCTGGTGCATCTTCTCCTTTCTGTTGGGTTGGGTTGGTTCACGCCGGCTAGGTACATACGCCCCCCCTCCCCTCCAGTCTTATACCATCGGCAAACGCCCCTAAAAGATCACCGGGATAATCACTAGACCAAAACTCCTTCCCGATGCGATTCGGGGTCACGCGGCGGGAGATGGCCGTCACACAGCGGGGAACTGCAGATTGTCGACATCCTTCCCCGCCAGTGGCCGTAAACACAGGCTCCGCTGTGAGGGGAGTTTTGGGTACGACAAAGTCGAACGGGGGTTGAAAGGGATCGGCGGCTTCCATGAGCAGAGACGGCGGTATTCCCGTGGTTGGCTGCCAACTGGTGACATTATCCATTCTCGCGCAGCCTCGCCAAGGCCGCTGCTATCCCATCACTGAGCTGCTCCTTCTCCTTCGGGACGGACGCAGCGACGCCAGCATTGCTGCTACTGCCACCACCGCCGCCGCTGTACCCGCCTGTGGCGTTGGTGTCCTCGTCCTGCACCGGACCATCACCCATGTGTGCCATCCTCCGTGACTCCTCCAGGGCCGCCTCGAGCATGGCGTCCTCGTCGTCGACGTCTGCAATATTCGGGTTCCACATCTGCGTCTGACTCGACCTCGGCGCCTTCTGCTGTTGCCCTACAGCCCCAACACGGCCTCCGACCGCTTCCCTCAGTGGCACGGCAGCAGCAGCAGCAGCAGCAGGCCCCTTCTTCCTCGCCGCTGCCGTCTTCTTGACCCGGAACGGCGCCTCGACCGCCCTGCACCAGCTCTTAACCTTCCGCTCGCCCCAACCCGCGACGGCGGCGACCTGGTCCGGGTCGGCGTTGACGGCGTTCCTCAGGCTGCCAAAGGTGCTGACGAGCGCGACGGCGTCGGCCTTGTTGACGGCGCGCGGCACCGTGACGAACTCGACCAGCCGCTCGGCGTAGCCGACGGCCTGCGGGGCGCGGATGGCCGCGAACCCGGCGTGCTCGTACGACTTGTACAGCTCCAGGTAGCGGGCCGCCTCGTGCGACGACCAGCACAGGATCAGGGTCACGTCGTTGACGAGCGACGTCTTGGACAGCTCGCGCAGCGCGTCCTCGTGGTTCGGTATGTCGACCATGGCGAGCAGGACGCGCAGGTTGAACTTGCCCTGCAGGTTGCGGATGCGGCTGTAGATGTACTCTGGGTGCAGCCTGTGGTACTTTAGGCTGTAGCGAGCCGAGGTGGGAAAGGGTAGGGGGCTTGTGGTCAGCCAAAACTGACCTCTCGACTACGCGTACATGTCCTCACACAAATCGGGGGGTGTGGTGTGATTCTGGATGGAATCACTTGATGGTTGGGAATTTTACCGCCCTCCAGAAAGTCAATAGATTTACCTTAGAAACAAGGCGCAGGTTGTGAGTCCAAGCACGTAGTCCGCCGGTATGTCGCTGTACTCCCAGGGAATCGACTTGATCCACTCGAGCACCGGGTTGCTCTTCTGCCTCGGCGACACGAGGATCGAGGACCCGGACGACCTGGACGGGAGTGCCTGCGGCGTGGGCTGGACGATTTTGGCGGCACCGGCTGCACCGCTACCATTTGCCGACGCCGGCGCCGACGCCGCTCCCGCTGCCGGCGGAGCTCTGTCGACTCGCTGAGGCGTGGGTTGCTGGATGCGCTGTGGAGTAGGCTGCTGCTGGACGGCTCTGGGTGTCGGTCCTCCCTGCCGCGGCCGGTTGTTTCGCGGGGGTCCCGCATCGACCCCGGCGAGGGCCTGTATGAAGTCGGCATCGGCCCCAAAATCGTCCTCGTCCATGATGACGCTTGCCGAGCCCACTACTGAATCTGGGTTTTTGGTGTTTTCGAACTGAGGGAACAAAGCCGTCGAGACAGACATCGTGTGAATATCCCTGCTTCAGCACGGACCTTTTGTGGGTACAAGGCTATAGTGGGGACCTTGCCCCTGTTCGGCTATGATCTCATCGAAAGTGAATCCCGAGTTTGAGCTGTTTTGGGCCATGAGAATGACATCTTGGAGTGTGTTTTTGTGTGTATAGGCCTGCGTCTAACATAACCATCGTCACTGAATGGAGAGCAATAGCGAAATCTAATTATTTTCTATTGTATTCTCTAATATAGACCTTGACTGTATAAAAAAAGCTCTAACATCCTAGCTCCTGCTGTCCAACTCCAACACACAGCTCCACCCCGCTTAAGCTTCAGTTGGGGGTGTGTGACGTTGCGCTGCGGAAACACAAAAAAAAAAAAAGCTAAACACACAGCTTTTCATTCATCATTGTGATAGTACAAAAGAAACAAAAAAAAAAGTAAGACTAGTTCAAGTCCTCTCTCGGCAGATAATTGTAGTCGCCGGGCCTACTTTGCTCTTTTCTCGTCAAGGATTCGTGGATGGCGTACAGCGCACGGAGCCACGTCGTCATCATGCCCTCCGTGGCCCGCATGTCTTCGGGCGACAGCCGCGCCGCCATCTCCGACACCAGCTGCTCCCTCAACCTCTCGTAGGCCTCGATCATGACCCAAACCTGCAGCTGGGACACGCTGCCGCCAGGCGAGCGGCCCGCGCGGTCGTCTAGCGCCGACGCCAGGTCTCGGGTCAGGAGGTCGAGGCAGATCTGCAGGCCAATATTGGACGGTGCGGGGCTGCTCCGCGCCGTGTAGCCACTATATGGGTTGGTCAACGGCGGCGAATGAGACGGCAGCGACGGCAACGACGGCAGGTCCATGCTGAACGGCGACGGCCGGAAGTAGATGGCGTCGTCGTCAAACGAGACGAGCGTTTCAGCCTCGGACCTCGGCGACTCACCGTGCATGTCGAGCGGGGGCGGGGATCCTGCAGACGATAGGTCGCTCGGGCTGCATCGTCGATCCGGCAGCGGGGGTAGGCTTCGGCCCTGCGAGTGGCGGATGCTCGGCAAGGGCGCCGAACGCGGGCCCTGGCAGGCCGACGCGCGGGATATCCGCTCATACTCCATGGCGCCCAACTCGGCGCTCTGTCGCCTGCTCTGGCGCTTCAGGCGCGCCGCGGTGCCCTCGAGCTGTCCAACGCGGAAAACCGGCGTCTTGGCGCGCCTCCGAATCCTGCTGGGTTCAGCAGATGTCGCTGTCGTAGGCGTGCTGGGCTGGCTGCCCATCTGTGGGCGTTGCTCCATACTGTGGACGAGGAGGTGGGCGAACTCGGGTATTATGTTGGTCTGGGCGTCGTCGTCGTACTCTGATGATCCGGTCGAGTGAGACCTGATATGAACGTTCTGAACAACGTAGTCGGCCCACTTGGCGTCGCTGAGGTCCGGGGCAGGGATCTTGTGGACCGGCGGTGGCGTGCTCGTGCGATCCCAGAACTTGGAACTCCGTGCGGGTTTTATCTTCGCAAGGCTGGCGGTATTGTTGACGGGAGCGCTGGCGGTGTGCCTATGCCATGATGTTCGTTGTTCTGGTTTTGCCGGCTTCAGGCACGGCTTTTGCAGTCGCTTCCTCGGACGCTGCGCCGCTAGGGTGTACTCGCCATGGGGAGGCGGGCGCGGGCCGACAAGCATACCATTGGCCATTATTCTGGGAACGGCCGGTGATTCAAGCGCCTGGTCCTAGATAGCGGCGAAATCTCTCTTCAGGGCGATATAGCACGAGATCTGCAACCTAGTCGATGACAGGGGAGCGGTGGCTAATATAGGTCTGAATCTGAGCGAGATTCCGACGGTCTGGGAAGTTTTGTGTGTGTGTGTGTGTGTTTGTGTGTGTAGGACGACTGCTGACATGGATGGAAACAAACGACTTGGAGACGGGAGAATGGAGGGATGGAGGTTATTTTGAAGATGACATGGAGCTAGCACGGGGTTGATCAAAATCCATGTTATCCAGCAAAAAAATGGTGAGAGACTTTGCGGGCTGGGAGGATGGCGCTAGATGGACCTAGTCTCTATGCCGAGCCAACGTCGCGAGCATCTGGAGACGCCGATGCATCATCAGAGAATCAGTAGTCGGATGTGGCTGAACAGGTTGGTTGATCTTTGTTGTGCATTTTGCTTGCTGATGATAGATCAAGCAACGCAGGGGACAAACGGGAGGGACCAGCCAGCAGCATGCGCGCAGCCCAGCCCAGCCAAAACCGGATTCTGGCGGTGGACTCCATCGCATTGCGAGTAGATGTCATCAGCCCTCTGGAAGCAGGGGTTGCAGGCTTCCCGCATCTGCCAGCTGGGCTAGCATGGACCTATGTAGACACATGCAGGCACTAACCTTGGAACGCCTGTTCCAAACCGGGCCATTGTTGTCTGATGGACAAATCACAAATACTGGATTTTGTTCAAGACCACAGCTTCAGAGGCTATTGCCTGCAAGCATTCCGCGCGTGCAAGCTGAAAAGCACCAGACCCTGCATGTAAGCTCGCGGGCTGACAAGCAACCTCCAACAAAATCTGGAGCTGTATTTCGCCAGAAGCAAACAAAAGCGCGGGCCGGTCTTCAACGAGCCCCCACGAGACTGGCTCGCGGTGGTCTGGCCACCCGCCTTGAAGGTTGACCTTCGAGAAGAGGCAGAAGGGCTAGCGCGACATGGCGATGGAGGTGGGAGGCCGGAAAATCTCATCGGTTAAGTGGCTCGGCTTCATTGCCGACGCGCGCAGCCATGGTGCGGATGTCTCGAGCTTCGCCGTCCACAAGACAAAACTTTGTTGCGACCCCCTCAATCGAAGCGGTGGTTTGGGCAGGACAAACAACGTTTTCGCGATGGCTCGCCAGGTTTCAGACATGCGCCAGTCGCTTCGAATAGAGATGGCTTGGGGTGGTCGGGCTGCTGTAAAGTTTCGCGAAGATGGCCAAACAACGAGCTGTTCCTGAGTGTGGCTGGCGCGGGCTGTGATCGAGCGAGACTGGGCTCGCGTTAAATTTAGTTGGGCATGGAGAAATGAGGGCGCTTGTAGGGAGCGTGCCTGTCTATCAGTGTCTTTGATGGACGACCAAGAGAGGCTGGCGCCTGAAGCGTGGATGGGATGTCTTGGAGGTTGGTTGATTATCGCCTGGGGGTTCTCATCCATTGCATCGACTCCCCTCTGTCCTGGCTGGGATGGATGGTTTTATTGAACGCGAGTTCATGCTGGCTGCCTCCATTTTGACATGGCAAACCCGACACAGCTCAATTGGAGATGGCGCGGTCCGATTGAATGTGGCTCTGGCGTCCGTCGTTTATGCACATTTACAACTGAACAGGAGAGGGGTAATTACTGCAATTACTTTACTGCAATTACTGCACACAGGCTTGCTAAACCAAAGCGCAGGGTCGCTAAAATGGGCGACCTGTCGGGAGCAAACCAGATGGTCTGGATCCATCCATTCATTACTGGACAATCAATCCCTTCTTTGCGTCGCGCCGAAACACAAAGCCAAATCGCTTTTACCTTTTACCATCAATTGAACACGTCGGCCCCCTTCATCCCGAGAGACAGGGAAGTTCCCGGATATGGTTGTACTCGTGTGCTCGTAGCCCGGCTGTGTAGCGGTTCGCGGGTGTTTCCCGACGTGCGCATCCTCTCCCAACCGACAGACAACACACGCCCAGCCAAACAAAACCAAGACCTGTCACGATGAACACGGCAACCGTTTCCTTGGCCGTCACCCCGACTGTGCTGTCGACCTTTGTGACCCATGTGAGTGCAGTAAAAGCTCCACAGGAAGCCTTCACCTCCCAGCTGCAGCCCATGAGGCCCACTGTCCACCGTGTCCCGCGCGGCTTGCTATAGCTCCAGCGAGAGCTATCCAACATCCAACCAGCTTTAGTCCAGGCCTGCCGTATTTACTAACACATGTATGCCCCGTCTCCCCTCCTATAGTACTTGAACCGCAAGCCACTCCGGCAACTCCCGACGGCGCATCTCCCGTACGACGAGGGCTTGCATCTCATCAGGGCCTTCCTGCAGTTCGCCTCTAACCACACTGTCGAGGAGCTCCAGGCCTTCACTTCCCAGTGGGTCCCGCATCCCCATTGGGTCAAGGTTGAGGAGGTCGCCATCCCCGAAGCCCAACTGCTGCGCGCAGCCTCCCTCCTCGAAGAGCAGCTAGGACCAGACGGCATCCGCGCGGTCGGCGGCACAAAGTGGTGGCAATGGCGCAAGCCGAAGAGCCCGCTCCGGGCTGAGTGGATCGAGATGCGGTCTGACTACAACCGCAGGAAGGAGACCGCTGATACCGGCAAGCGGATCATGATGTACATACACGGCGGTGCATACTTCTTTGGCAGCGTTGACGAGCACCGCTACCAGATCCAAAGGCACGCCCGGAAGCTAAAGGCTCGCGTGATTGCGCCGCGGTACCGCCTGGCCCCCCAGTTCCCCTTTCCCTGCGGGCTCCAAGACTGCCTGGCCACCTACCTGCACCTGCTCGAGGCCGGTCACGACCCCAGCACCATTATAGTCGCGGGGGACTCTGCGGGAGCTGGCATGGTTCTCTCGGTTCTGGTCACGTTGAGAGATCGCGGCATAGCACTGCCAGCCGGGGCGGTGCTGATCAGCCCATGGGTCGATCTCACGCACTCGTTCCCCAGCGTTTCGGCTCCCTCAGACATGGATTATATCCCGCAAAACGGGTTTCACCAGAAGCCTTCGGAATCATGGCCGCCCCCGACTACTGAAGCGGCCGTAGAGATGAGAGCCGCACGAGCCGAGAATGGGGCCACAAACAAAGGTACTATCTTAGCTGAGCAGCAAATCTCTGTACACTGTTTCAGGACTGGCCTCTCTAACGATCAGCAAGTACAGGCGACACAAACTTGACAGATACCGTCGCGTCAGAGGACAACAATGTCCGTCTATCCGTCAATATCAATGGCAAATTTGTGGAGGTCCAGGAGCAAATACAGGTACGTATCTAGTAACAATCACCCTCAAAGGCTTTAAAGTCGCAAAACGTTGACGGTCAAGTGCAGATGTACACAACCAACGATCTACTCAAGCATCCGCTAGTGAGCCCGGTAATGCAGCCCACTCTCGGCGGCCTTCCCCCCCTATTCATCATGACCGGCGGGGGTGAAGTGCTTCGCGACGAGCAGATATACCTCGCCCACAAATGCGCCGATCCTAGCAGCTACATGCCGCCCGAATCTCTGCTCACCGACGCCGACAGGGCTTCAATCAAGCGGTACAAGCCTACAGATGTTCAGCTGCAGGTCTGGGACGACATGTGTCACGTTGCCCCGACCCTCAGCTTCACCCGGCCCGCCAAGTACATGTATCGATCTGTCGCTCAGTTTGGTGCTTGGGCTCTTGCCGTGAGTCCACCATCAGCCAAAAGTCGAGAAGATGTCTGTGACTAATATCTCGTTTGGTGTTGGGAATAGCGCGCACAAAAGGCAGACATTGATATCCTAGCCGACGATGCCATCTCGGTCATCTCATCTTCCTCGAATTCCACAAGTGCGGCTCCTTCTAGAGGTGACAAAAAAGTCGTAAGTTGCGGAGTGCTCCGTCTACTAGATATCATCGAAACATGCGAAGCTGACTATCCGCAGAGCGCAACGGGTCGAGAGACCGACAAGAAGCCTTCGCACAGTGTCGGACACGCGGGCGACCCATTGCCGGATTTCCTGGATCACATGATTCGGCAGAGAGTCGACAGACATGGCCACATCTATCCCCTGGCCCCTGCCTCGGACCTCCCAGGCTGCTCCATGGATCGCGAACTTATCGGGGTGGTCAAGGAAGGTCTTGTTAGTGGATGGCTCGAGACCAAGAAGCGATACGCCACCAAATACAGTGGCACGATCAAGAGTGTCCACAAGAAGCGAATGAAGCAGGCCGCGGCCGGCTTCGAGAGCTTCGGCGCTGGCGAGCGCCCGCCCCCTAGCGCCCTGGCCGGGCGGCGGAGGGTCGGGGCCGACCTGTCAGAGAAGAAGAAGACGCGCAGCCTGGGGCTTTCGCTGTGGTCCCTCTGGGGTTCCAAGCACGACGAGATGACAGTCGTGAGGGAGGAGCAGGCCAACTCGCTCGAGACCAAAACTCCGAAGCCGGGGGAGGGCTCGGACGCGCGCAAGTTCTCGGACATGCAGCGGCAGGACGCTACCCCGACAACCGTTATCGTCACGGACGAAAACCAGGCCAATGGCGATGATGATGAGCCCACTGCGTCAGAGGCCATGGAGGTCGACAACCTGATTGCTCGGAGGCGGGAGAACGAGGCCAAAGCAGGGGTTGCCGAGCCCAGCCTGCTCAGCGCGACGAACGCCGCGGCGGGCGCGACGGGGAAGCGACCGACCGTGGATGGGATCTCCGTGCCCTTCACGCTGCGGAAGGAGGCTGAGACAGCGAGCATGATGACTTTGACGTCGACGGGGAACCCCGGCGACGTGATGGAGCAGACCTCGCGGCAGATAAGCATCAAGACGGCCCCGTCCATCCAGGATTCTGTCCCGGGGCAGACGAGCCGACCGGCGACGTCGGATCCGCTTGATGACGCTGAGCTGGGATCGCCGGCTATCTACGAGACGCCGCTGTCGTCCCCCAACTTGGAGGGACGGCCGCAGCTGGAAAAGTTCATTACAGCCGAGGATGGTATTCCCAAGCACGTGTGATGCGGATGCCATCTCCTCCAGTGATTTAATATTTTGTTTTAACCACTCAGTCCGAGTTTCCCTTTGTATCGTTATATGTACCGCAATTACAGTTGTGTTCTGAGTTTTCTTGTACTTTTGGTCTATATCCCCCATCCGCCAGGTATTGGTTTTGACAGACGTGGGAAAAGGCTTTTTGACAGCATCACCTTAGTAGAAGTTTCTTTCTTGTCTATTTTGTACAATGGTTCAACTAACCCAAAACTGGCTTAGCATAGTAATACAACATCCTTCAAGCCGCTCTCTATAGCATTTGTGGCTGTTTTTTAAACTTTTTTTGCAGACGGACGGTGTTCCGACTGTACTTCCGCTAACCCCCCAAATTGCCAGCGTCCGAATCCCAACAATGTCGAGAGATGTATTGTTGAGTCGGCGAGAAGAGATCCTGTAGACTCTTGATGCTCTGGCAGCCAGCGGAGGCCAGCCCCATCCCCTCGTCGGATCCTGATGTTGTCACCCCTCCTCAGTCGAAGCCGTTCTCGGACTTCCACCTGCTCAGGTACAGCGCCGGGCTGGCCGGGCCCGCAGCGTCGCCGTGGCCCTGGTATGACCCCATGCCGAAGTTGGGCGACATCTTTCTCGTGACGAAAGGTGTGAGCTGTTTTGTTGTTTTGCGAGGGGGTGAGTGTTAGTCGTTATGAAGTCTCGTTGTGTTTCATAGCTGGGGAATACATTCCGCGG
>JASAOQ010004589.1:447-14570 GCA_031306065.1 Pseudopyricularia cyperi | reverse complement strand
AAAAAAAAAAAAAAAAAAAAAGTTCGTAGATTGACTGGGACACACAGGAATGAGATGATGGACAGACAGGTTTGGTTGGGCGGAAGCAGTGGCATGAGGTGACGATATTCCCGCAATTGCTTTATTTATTTTATTTTTATGCGGCGTCCTACCCCCGAAATAATTATCAATTCCGTAGCCTTCCTGGGTGACCTGACAACGACATCAATCGGTACCTATCTTTGATCTGCTTCCCTCTATTATCTCGAATTCGGCGAAACCTCTCTTTATGTTTCTCCTCCTTCCACGATCAACCGACCGACCCCCCAGGCTTACGCTATTACGTGCTCAGCTGTACTGTACTTGGTCTAATAGTGTCCCGAACTGCCGACCTTGCTCGCTCGCTTCCAACTAGTTGCGCCACGCCACTCGCCTTCGTCATTGCCACGCGCGCCCCCTTTGCCCCCCTCCGTGCCTTGCTTTGCCCAGCCGATTTCGAGCTTTTTGGATTTGTTTCGAAACGCCGACCGGGCCCCTCGAAAGCATGTTGCAGCAGTAGACCTAAAGCCTATAGTCCTGTATACCGAACCAGTCCGAACCGAACCGAAACCGAAACCGGCTTACTGGCACTTGCGCCTTTTTCCTGTCCACGATGAGCAACAACAACTACGGCCAGCAATATTCAAATACAACGTAAGTCCCAAACCATTTATCCCATCGGAGCCAAAGAAGTGACGTTGCGGGCGCATTGATTCTGCTCTGCGATGACGCCAGCATGCATGTGTTAGCGGTGGTGGTGGTGCGCAAAAACAGCACCATGCCCCTTTGCCCTCGTCTCGGTGCTGACGGCTTGTGCTCCGAGAGACTCTTAGAAACGTCGCAACACCCTCGAACCCATACCAGACGAACATTGGCCGAACAAAGACAAGAAAATGGGTCACCGCGCCCACCCAGAACTACGATGGCGACGATTGGGGTGACGATTTCGACGAGGAGCCGCGCGAGCCTGCAGCAGCACCAGCTGTTCCCGAGCCTGCCACCGGACGACATGCGATGAATCAAGGGGCCCATTCCGGGCCCGTGGGTTCGTCCCTTCCCCCTGCTGGTGGGCGAAAGATGTCGGGACCCCCGAGCCTGCATCTCCAAACTCAACAGTCCAGCTTGGCAGCGGCCCCGGGAGCTTCACCATCGGGCGAACGTCGGGCATTTACCGCTGGCGAGCTCAACCCTGCCTCGGAACTCCAGAGCCCCTCGTCCATCAGGGAGCTGCCTTCGCGGCAGGGGACTACATCTCCGCCCGTCGCCTCCCCCAGCAGTGCCACGAGCGGCCCTTTGAGCGGCACCTTTCCCATGCGACAGAGCAGTTCCCAGGCCGCCCCGCCGGACTTGACCAGGCCTCGATCAAAAGACACACGGGGCTCAGCGCCAAACTCCAGACCTGCGTCTGGACACAGCAAACCCTGGATGGAGCAGCGGTCTGGCTCTCCCCAGGGGCCACGCTCGCCGCCCGGCAGCGCAAAACCCTTCATCCGGCCGTCGGACATATACCGTCGCATCGATGAGGACAAGCAACGCCAGTCTCTCGATTCGAGCAGGCCGAGTATTGACAGCGTAACTGGAAGGTCTGGCGGTGCCGAGAGGGCCGAGTCGCCTGCTGCAAGATCGCCAGTGGCTGTTGTAGACTCCCGAGAGCAGAGCAGGCAACCCAGCCCCGACAAGGCAAACGCCACCGCCGCCTCGCCGCCCCGTACCGGCGGGGCCGCTGGACTCGCGACCGTGGCTGAGCGCAAGAGCGAGTACGGCCCGGAGGGCTTCCTTGGCGGCGCGGGCCAGAATTTCCTGCAGATGAAGTTTGACTCAGAAGAGGCCGATGCTCAAGCTGAAGCGGAGGCTGGCAGGGCGGCACCACCGCCAAAGACGACCAATGCAGCCGCGACAAAGGGTGGCGAAAAGGAGTCGAGAGGCACGGCGGTTTCCCCGCAGCAGTCAGGCGGGTGGGCTGATCAGATACGGGCAGCCAAGACAGTTGGAGACGCCGCCGGGCGCCAATCGCCAGCGGCTGCAGCCACCACGACGCAAAGTCCTGTTTTTCTTGCAGGAAACCAAAAAGAAAAGACGGACGGCTCGGTTCGGGAAGTAAAAGTAAATGCTAAGAGAGAGGAAGAGGACGACGACGACGGTGATGACCCGCTGAGACGCTTCTCCAGCAGTCCAAAGCTTCCCAATCTCGCGCGCATGTCGACATTTGACGTCGACTTTCTTTCAAGCTCCTTGACAAACCGGGAACCCAGGCCGCCCATGCCGACGATTGCCCAAGAGCATTATTCGCAGCCTTTTGAAGCCAAGGAATCCGTCGGAGAGAACACGTCCACGTCCGGGAAAATGGGTGAGGTCCAAGAAGAGCAAACAATTGCGGCAAAACAACAGCAGCCGCAGCAAACACAACCGCCAACGTTGGACAGCGGCAAGACGGAGGTGACGAAACCAATTCACGAGGAAGGTGCGACTGGCCATCTGTCTCCCGCGCTGAGCCCCACTTCAACGGCCGACGCAAAATTCAGTACCGGCGATCAAGAGACAGCAGCAAAATCGCCATCTGCAATGGCAGCATCATCGGAAGCCGACGAGCCTTCAAGCAAGGCTGCTAAAAAGTCTCCTTCTCCAGTGCCAGTCTTGGACCCCGTGGCTAGGACCGGAACGATGGAATCGACCGCATCCGCGTGTCCCGTCAAGGAGAGCGACAAGCTTACAGCCGAGATCATGCAGTCTTTGAGCCCCCAAGTGGCGGCAAGCGACAAGTTGCCCGCCGCGACCACCGGTGACACTGTGCCAAGGGAAAGCGCCTACCTGGGCGACGTATACGACTACTACGGCTCGTTTGACGAAAAGGCGGACGAGGAGGGCGACAAGCCGGTGCTACCTGTGCAACAGAAAAAGCCCGAGAGCCGGTCTAGTTCGCCGCTCAAGGACCAGGTGCTGCTGACGAACCCGAGAGTCGACGAAGAAATCCAGGATGGATCCATGAGCCCAAAGCCTCTAAACACGCACAAGAAGCAGCAGCCGTCGGTTGACACGTCCACAAAACTCCGTCATAGGTTTTCTTGGGAGGCTGGCTCGGAAGAGGTAAACTCGCCAACAGGCGGCGCTCCCCCCGCTCTGACGGTTCAAACGACTACCACGGGGGACGACCAAGTTGAGCCCAAGAGCCTAATGGCCGCGGATACCTCCGGACCTCTGAGCGCTCACCCGCTCACTCTACTCTCTCCAGGCTCTCCCGCTCAGGAGAAGCCCATCAGCCCCGTCTCATCCGCTTCGCCCACGGTAGACCGCCAGATCTCGGGTTCAAGCACGCCTCCTGGACCACACCCGGCCACCGTCGATCCTCCATCACCCGTTTCAGTACTCTCCGATACCCAGAAAACAAAAGACCAACGAAGGCGAACTCTGGTCGATGAAAAAGAGATGATGACGGCAACGACAGGCCCGGTTGAGGAAGAGCACCCGGCGTTATCCTCGATGTCGACAACGGAAAAGCCTCGCGACAGCCAGCAAACAAATAGCGCAATTCCGACAACGCCTCCCTCGTCAACCGCTCCGGCCCAAAAGCAGGTGCCCGAGTCGCCGAGCGTCAAGATCTGGACATTCCGCGAGATCTTGGCCCTACCGTCCTCGGAGGAGCGGGTCGACCGCATGAAGGAAACGCGCCACGTTTTTGCCAACCTCGACTCCGGCCTGGGCCCGTGGCTCGGGGCTCTGACGAGCAACGCCGAGTACACGCACGCCTCGGGCCTGCTCAGGGACGACCTGAACTACGTCCTCGGCGGGCCGGGCGACAGCCAAGCCGGGGCGGTCGGTGGCACCCCGGGTCCGGCGCAGCAGCAGCCGTACTACCAGCAGTACATCAACGCGAGCAGCACGAACCCGGGCTCGCCCGGCGGCGCGGCGGCCGAGCCGCCGTCGGCTGGTGCTCGTCCGATCAGCGGCACGGCCAACATTTCGCAGTTCACGAGCGAGTTTAGGCACTCTGGCGGGCAGGTGGGCGCCAAGGGCAAGGAGTTTCTCAAGTCGGCGGGCAAGGCGGGCAAGGGGCTTTTTAGCAAAGGGAAGAGCAAGTTCCAGACTGCCAGGGAGGAGTGGAGATGAGCGGCGCCTACTGGTTCTGTGACGATGTCGCATGTTAGATTTGGGCCGTTGTCTGTGTTTGCGAAAGAAAACAAGCGAATTGTTAATCATTGGCATAATTACCTTTATGTTTACTCATTCGGCCGCCTGTTGGGATGTTTTTGTTCATTCTTTTCGTCTTGTCTTGTTCTTTATTCGGTTCATCACATTGGGATAAGATTTGGTTTTTGGTGGGTTGGTAATGAAATATGAAGCGACCACATTCTCTTCTTTGCCGGTCCTTGCTGCATGTTGGCCACGATTTTTGGATATCTTAGGTACCTATATATGCACCTCGATGATATACGTACCTAGGTAAGTAGTATGCAGGCAAACCACGACTGTCTTTGCTGTGTATACCTTATGCAGTATATTAGTCTAGTCGAGTACATAGCCTCCACCATGGCGGCCGATACGATACCAAAGACTCTTGGTTGTTTGTCTCACCACCTCAGCCGATAGCCACTGGAATTAGGCAGCACCCATTATTGCCTACAGCGTTCATCCTTACCAAAGAAGCGATGGGGACGATGTTAATACCCTGTCTGCCTTGTTCACAGCTTCACTGCCTGCGAACACGACCCTCTTTGGTTGCATTTAGACTGGGATTGGAGCTGGAGATTTGACAACTAGGACAAAAATAAAAATTAAAACCTCCTCCCCATGAGCTCAGCCCAGCAAAAGGCCCAGCCTTTCAAGCCCAAAGAGAAAAAAAGAGGTGTCATCTCGGTTGACGAAAAACCCCCACTGGAAAGGCGCCCCCGTGATGATGATGGCCATTCATTGGCTGGACCGAAGGGCTGCCCGTCCATCACCATCACGAATGTGCGGGCCGCAGTCGAAAATCGGCCATGATCAACTCCGGGAGGGGAGAGATCGACCCTTGCTGGGACTGGGACTGGGACTAGGATTGGGACTGGGACATGGATGCATCATCAATCATCCATATCATCCACTCAATGTCAGCTTCAGCCTGACCCTCTCTCCCAATCCCCGCCCCGGGATCCTCGTCGATATTGCTGCGGGCCATGATTATTAGCTTACTTCCATTGTCAGCTTCTGTCTGGGAGTCTGGGTCCTTGGGTTCCGTCGTCTCGTTCCACCCATACCTACGTTGCCTGACCAAAGGGCTGTACTCGTACGAATAGCTAACCTCAGTTCGAAGCTGCAACTGTTCGACTGCTTCATGATCCGTTCGTCCACCTCTTGGTTGGACATCGCTGCCCATCATTACCAGACACCGCATCGAGCAGCAGCTACAGCACAGCAACGTCCATAGTTCCCCAGGTTTCCACAACGGAGAGACAAATACAGAAACACCCCCACAGCCAGCCAGCCGGCCAGCCCAGTCCAGCCCCCAAGCGAGCGAGCGAGTCGACATCCATACCATTGTCGGCTGCGCCCGTTAGCTGCGCCGCCGTCAGAAGAAAAAAAGAAAAGTCGCCAACGGCTGCATCAGCGTCATCCATTGCTACTTTGTCAACGAGGCAGTCCTACTGGCTTAAAAGACTTGTAATATTATATCAAAAACCCCATATCTCAACTAGAAAACATGTTAGTTCCGCGCCCTTGCATACCCTAGCCACCAATGCTTCTATCACACACATGGGGCTTCGGTTTGACGTCTTTGTGCTGTCACAGTCACAGCCATCATCGCGCCGATTACTATCCGAGCGCCAGACTCCCCCGCTCAACACCGATTCATCTCTTTTGGCGCGGGACGTCGTTTGCGTCCCCGCCCTTTCGAAAGACGCATAACATCTCCAAGCAGACAGCCACCCGCAGCTGCCCTCCACCTTCGTCGCAGAAGCGTCCCACAAGCGGCACGCTGTCGCAAACCGGAGCCCTTGGGCCGACCGACCGCGGCAACAAAAGACCCGGCAACCCCTTCACCACTGACTTTTTCGACGCTTCCGCAGTGAAGGTGGCACAGGCACGTCGCGACGAGGCGCTTGGAGAGGGGCAGGAGCGCCGTGGCGACGACGACTGGGTGGCAGAGGAGGGAACGTTTGCACCCACGACCGCCGCCGACGCAACTTGGGACGAGGACCTGGGCGACGGCCACTTCACACTCGTGACGCCGCAGTCGGTCGAGCTTACGCCGGCGAGGGGACAGGTCCGCATCGTCACGCCCCGGCGCGGGTCCTCCAACGGCAATATGATGTTTGGACACAAGCAGCAGGGTCAGCACGACCAGGCGCAGGCCAATGTTCCGCAGCAGCATTATTTCTCACAGCATCAGCAACGACAAGAACCGCAGCAGCAGCAGCAGCAGCAGCTACCGCATCAGCAGTACCAGACGCAACACCAGCAGCCATATGGCCAGCCACCGCAGTTTGCCTTCCCTCAGGCACAGGGGCAGTTCGTTCAACTCACCCCTCAGCAGCAACAGCAGTTACAGCAGCAGTTTTTGCAGCAGCAATACCAGCTCCAGCAGTTGCAAATGCAACAGCAGCAACATTTTCAGAACCAGCAAATTCAACAACCTCAACCACGGCAGCCTCAGCAACTCCAATATGCGCCTCAGCAGGAGTCGCTTGAAAACGCGGATCGCCAGCAATCCTTTGTCGGTTTGCCAATAATACGTCGCACCTCCACCTTTAGCAAGTCCCTCAGCAAGTCATCCGATGATTTCAAGGGCATCACCGGCGCCAGCCATTCACCAGCCCTTGACCTCAGGGCCTCTTCCGAACAAAACCCCTTCTCGCAGATACCCATCCCTCCCATCCCCCAAGACCCCGAGCCCGGTACCGGTACGCAGTACAGCTACACCCAGACACCCGTACACATGAGCAAGCCAGTGTTCCCGCATAAGCCCGATACCCACGCGCCACCCACCACCCACACGACCGACCATTCGTACACGCTTACACCTGCCGCTCCTACCGGCGACTTTGAAATCAGGTCGCCTGTTGGTCAACCGGGACGATATGTACAGCACGGGTGGCAGATTGATAGCCCGATCGACACGAAGCCGCCGCCGGGTCAATCTTTCAGTGGACCTCCGCGGCAGCAGCAGCAACAACAGCAGCCACAGCCACAGCAGCATCCGCAGCCCCAGGCTCGGAACAAGGCCGCTGAGAACGCCAATGGCTCCGGGGTCAGCGCAAACAAGTACATGTCTCCGCCGATCCCAAAGCAATCCGGCTTCAGCCCGCCGCTCCCCGGTGGCCACAGGAGTCCCATGCACACGCCTCCTACTGCAGGCTCTGGCTGGACCCTTCAGGAGACTGCGCCCATGGAGCCGCTACGGACTGTTCGCCCCCGTCCGTCGCAGCTGGAATTGAGTGAGCAGTACGCCCTCGATAAGGAGACAGGTGCCTCTAGTAGGATATCTTCGCCACAGAGTTCCCCCGAATATCGTCGTGACGATGACAAGGACTCCTCCGCTGCCTCCACGAGCACGCCATCGAAGTCCAACCAGGCCAACCAGGCTTCTCGTCCCGCCACGGGACTTGGATTTAACCAGCAACAACAGCCGCAGCCACAGCAGCCTTTCGACAACATGTCTCCACTCGAACCTCCAAGGCCATTGTTTAACTCCAATGGAATCACGCGTACGCAGACGAACGAGTCGACCGAGTCAAATAGCAGTCTGCTGGGAAAGCTACGGAGCAGATTCAACCAGGAAAAAGCAATGTCTATGCCCGTGAACAACGCACCTGGTAGTGCTCCCTCTGGAGGACGTCAAAGCGTCGACCAGAACCGCAACAATACAGATAACATCTCACTCGCTCCCAGCCACGACGGAGGAAAAAGGGGCCGAGGATCGTGGATTGGCTTGCGAGGCGATAAAAAGACAGCGGACAGCATCAGCAACGCAACACTCGAAGGTCATGTCCCCGCCGAACAGCCAATGCTCGCGTCCGAGAAGCCGACGGTTAGTCGCTTCGGCCCTGTCACGCCGCCAGGGCAGGCACAACACCTAGCACCTCAGCAAGATGGAGCGCCAACTTCAGCGACAGCCCGGAGAGTATCGACCTCGGATGGACCTCCTAACGGAGCGGTGGCGACGGCTCCTCAGACTGGCGTTGCCCAAGCCGGCCAGAAGCAGACATTGTCAAACAAGCTATCTGGTCTTCTCGGCAACATCACCGAACCCAAGCAGACGAAGCAGCAACAGCAACAGCATCCCGGATCCTCTCAAGGCCTCGGATCATTGATAGAGGAGCAGCCCACGAATCGGGACCCCTTCAAACCCGATTTCAACACTGGGGGCGGCATGCGCCCCGCGACTGCCGGTGCGCCTCTGGGCGGCACTGTCCAGCAGCGGCCCGAGGCAACAAACGCCAACCAGCAAGAACTCTTAAAACTCAACACACAAGCTGGAGCTCCTGGCCAACAACCTGCCACCCAGCCCCGTATCGGTCTGAGCGCACATCCGGCGCTCGCCGGCACGCAAGGTCCCGCGCCTAGACAGCGCAGCGACACGGCCAACTCGAGGCCATTCACGTCTGCTTCCCACTTGCCTGCTCAGAATTCGGATGCGGATCCCACGCATCTTGGGCCGCTTGCAAGAACGAAGACGGGCGCGCCATCTATCGCGGAATCTGATCGGAGTGCAAAAAGGGTTTCAAGCACGTCGGCCTTTTTGAGTGGCCTGTTTGGTATCAAGGCTAGCAAAGGGAAGGACCCGAAACCCCAAGCGGCTGCGAACCAAATGACTCCCCTCAACCAGACAGGCATTGGCGGCGGCCCTGCTGGTCCCAACGGAGCCCAGCACGGTCAACAAGTTCCCATCCAGCTTGGTCGCGGAATGCCGGTTCCCGGACAGCCTTTTTTGATTCAGCAACAGCCTGGTCAGCCGCCCATCATGGTACAGCCGGGGGCTCCAGGGGGCCTGCATCCGCAGCACACGCAGCGCATGGTTCTCGTACCCGGCCCTGATGGGCGGTTGGTCATGATGCCTGTGCCTCAGGGTATGGAAATACAAATGCGACCGCGTCCCGGGCTACCGGGCCAGCAACCGTCGATGACGTTGGTTCCTACTCTTCAGCCGCAACAGCAGCTGCAGCAACAGCCGCAAACGGGGTTGCCGGCTGCTTCGCCACCTGTCCCTCCAGAATCATCAGGTCAAAAGTCACGTCCGTGGCCACTTGGTCCGGACGGCTCGCCACAACCCAACCAGGTGCAGAAACAGCAGTCTGCAAACGTGACCCCGAACCAGTCCCCCCCTTTGGCTGAGGGCAACGCCTCTCAGTGGTTCTCGCCCGGAGCTCCTCCGAACCAAGGTGGGCCTGGATCTTCGGCAGGCAACGCCCCTATGCAACAATCCCAGCAGCCTGAGCAAACTCCCGGTCCCAGGCAGTCTCCGGACATCCGCACACTTCCATCGCAGGTGTCATCGAGGCACCGTGACTCCGCCGACCATCCCGCTGCGCTGGACCAGCCCCTCACAAACGCAACACCTATGCAGCATCCGAATCGCAAGCCCGCCGACTCGCCGCCGCGCTTCCAACGGGAGCTAAAGAACGAGCGCCCGCTGACGCCACCAAAGGTTGGGCATGACCGTCGCCGGTCGTCTGTCTCGCCCGGTCGGCAAAACCCCCATGCCCCCCAGGCTTTGTCGCATGCCAGGCGGGTATCTAACACATCGATTTCGATGGATCAGCACTTCCGGGCAGCAGTTTCGCCACCGCCAGCAACTACAACTATGACACCACCGCAGACGCATGTGTCTCCGTCTGGGACGCCTGCGCCTCAGCCTGGTAACCATATGTCGCAGGCGCCGCCAAACACCACGGCATCGCCGCTGCCCAGCCCAGGACTCGCGCATGTAACACCGTCGACTTCTCCTCGTCCCAGCATGGGTGTTGTGAACCAAGGGAGCCAGGTTGGCCTATCCCAAGCCCCAGTGCAAGGTACACAGACGGCACAGGGGCCGACGCCCGCCCTGTTGGACCCCAGTCAGCAGCCAGGGCAGGTGCAGCAACAGCAATCAGGATTCCAGGGCAGCCAGCATTTCGGCCAGCAACAAACTTCTTATGGCCTACCCGAAGAGTCACCGGCGATCCCGTGGCAGACATTCAACAGCCAGACGGCGGTTCAAGGGCCGCAGGGAGGACGTCGGCCTTCGAATACCTCCGCCCTACCGACCGAACACCAAAGCAGTGCATCTAGGTTCTTCAACAAGTTTGCCGCGCCTCTTGCCAGTGTAGCGTCTAGTAGCACTCAGCAAAAGCAAAAGCAAGACAACAAGGCCGAGAGAAAGGCGGAGAAGAAGGCGGAGAAGAAAAGGGGCGGTCTTGGACTGTTCAACATGAAGCCCTCGAAGCAAGAGCAGCCTGTCGCTCCTCAGGTCCAGCCCGAGCCGCTGGGACCGCCACCTGGTGGTCCGCAGTACGGCGATAAAGGGCCGCCGACCATGTATGGACAACCGATCAATGGGCCTGCAGGAGCGGTTCAGGGGCAGCAGCAGCCTCAGGGGACTCAGTTGGCTCCGGGCGCTCACCCCCCTTCGACTGGCCCGCCTGCTTCTCAAACCCAAATGGGCCAGCAAGCCATGGTCGGCCAGCCTCATCAACAGCAACTACAGCCCGGAGTACCGACCATGCAGGCTCAATTCGCCGGTTCCCCGAACAGCATGGCCTCTGCCCAATCGCCACCATTGACGGGTGCACCGTTCTACTCGCCCGGGGCTGTGCCTCAGCCGCTTTTCGGGACGCACCCCAGGCTAGCCCAGCAGCAGCAGCAGACACCTCAAGGTCAGCACGTTCAGGGTGCGGCGCAGCAGCAGTTCGGCAACGAGCCACAATACGCCCCCGTTGGGATCCCCGCTGGCTACGCTACTGTTTACAGCGAAGGGAGAATGATGCAGCACGGTGGTTCGCCATACTTGGTTTCTCACGGGTCGTTCCCCAACCAATACGTCGGCCACCCTGCTTTCCAGAGTCCTCAAAACACACCCCCTCAGCAGCAGCAACAACAACAGTGGAATCAGTCTGCTAGTCCGCCACTTGGACAGCAACAGCAGCAGCAAAAACAGCAGTTTTCCCAACCGCCCCCAGCTGTCAATCACCAGAATACTGCTCAGGATTTTCAGGGGCAGATCCAGGGTCAGTCTTTTGGCCAGCCTCAGCATCAACATCACGAGCAGCAACTGTATCAGCAACAGCCGCATCAGCAGCATCCACAGCAATCGGCGGGCCCTTCGTTTGATCAAGGGCAGGGAGAGCCCCAGCAAATGGGTATCCAGCAACCGCAGCCGCAGCATTTCGCCCCTCTGCAGACTGCTGCTGTCCAGCCGGGCCAGCAACATTTCATGGGCCCAGACACGTTTGCTCCATCGTCATTAGGTGGCCAATTTAGTCCTCCCCGGCCTGGATCTCAGCAGGGCTCCCAGCCTGGCTCCCTCCATGGCTCTCCTGCTCCGGGCGCGATGGGTTTCAGTGCGCCTGGGCAACAACACCATTATCACCCTTCCTTAATCCATAGCCACACATCAAGCCCATCGCATACTCCGGCTCCTAACATGGTTTCTCCAGGTTCGGGACCAGCTGTCGCTCAGGCTGGCTCTGGACGGCCAACTCCGACCCAATCCCCGGATCCGGTTCATGTCCAGACCAGTTCGCCGCCTCTGCCTCACATAATGCACCCGGGCTCTCCTCACAGTTACCCCCTGCCAGAGTCTGCCCGTACAACAACATTTTCGCCCGTCAACCCTGCCGCCGGAGCGATGCCAAACCCGCCACTGCCCCACCAGTCGAATATGGGAACGATCTCGGAAGGAATCTCTCAAAAACACCAGCTGCAGAATCAGCCCTCGATGCAGCATCTTAGCGATGGCGATTTACATCGTCAGGCCAGCATGATCAGCCAGGTATCGTCGGTGAATCCGTCTGGTCGGACCGCGTCGACGGACATAACCCGCAACACAAGCGGCGCGGAGAACAGTGGAGGTAGCAGCGCTGGCAAAAGGGCAGCGGCTGTCGTTTCTTCTGCGGAAACGTCACCGATTCGAGAGTCGCACCGAAAAATGCCCAGCATCGATGCCCAGAGAGCCAACCAACGCTACACACAAGGCCAGTTCGAAAATATATACGACTCTTCGCCGCGTCTGCCACCGCCTACGCAGTCATCCCCGCCGCCGGTTTCAGCGACCTCGCCTCCGCCACACGTGGTGTACTCGCCACCCGTGACACAGACGGGCTCGCCTCCGCCGCCTACTCAGCATGTGGGCCAGTCGGTGCAATTCACCGTTGACCAGAGACAACAGCAAGACCAGAAGCGGGCTGAGAACGTCTCGCCGCCTTGGCAGACCGGCGTCGCCGCTGCTGCGGGCGCCGGTGTTGTGGGCGCTGCCGGCCTCGCAGCAGGCCAGTCACAATCATCGGAGCCGCCGTCACCGACCGAAGAGGAGATTAGAAACGTTGGAGGAACAACGACAGGTCACCTCGACGTCAACGGGGGGCATGACCAGAGTGGCGGCGGCAACGGCGAGCTGGGTCGCAAGGCGACGATCCGGGCCACTTCGGCGGAGCAGTTTGAAGAGGCCAAGCGCAAGCAGCTCCTCCGTGACCTGGAGGAGAAGATCCCGGTTGTCATCCAGGAAGACGCGCCTCTCATGGTCAAGAGGGAGGACGAGGTCGGGGTGCCCAAGATGAGCGCCACCAGCTATCCCGGTCAGGAGTGGAATCCGTATGGTGACGGGTTTGAGAGCTGGGACGATTGAGGAGTTTGGACGACGTTTGTTATCCCTTCTTACTTACCATTCAGTCTTATATGGACAGAATATGTCATTTTGGATTTACTTATACCTCTTTTGGACATGCCTTGCAATGCTCGCATTGTGCCATTCTGTTTGATCTCTTCTGTCTATACCTATTGGATAATGACGGCTATTTTTGGGGTCTGTTAGTGGTATTTATGTAGCCAGATTGTCATGCTAATGACCGGTTGGTGTGTCTGAGAGCAGCCGGCTTCCCCCAAAAGTTTATCCGCCGCTATCTGCGTATGAGCTCCAATCTAACTTTGATTACTTACATGTGGAAGCTAATTGAAACCAGTTCTTGTTTTCTTTACACGACTATGAAAAAAAAACGTTCCTGTGGGCTGATGAAGACAAGATCTTGAATGTATTCCCAGCAAAGAGACAAAAGAAGAAACGACCAACCAACCTTCCACCGGCAATGTCATACGGGTCTGGCACCTCCTACATATCCACACCGAGCAGCACAACCAGCAGCGGCGGCCTCCAGGGCCGCACGCAAGAAGCAGATGCGGTAGACCACAGCCTAGAAGCCGGGCACGGCCCAGATCTCGGCTTGGCAGTCGAGTCCAAACCGGGGAGTTGGCGACCCTTGCTCCAGCGGCACCACGGTAGCGGCGGCGACGGCAGCAGTAGCAGCAGCAGCAGCAGCAGCAGCCTCACCCGCGTCCTCGCCATGGCCGACGCGTCGCCATCCCGCCAGACGAGGACGACGACTAAAAGGACTACGACGACGACGACAACAACCTACGCTTCGGCGGCGGCGTTCCTGGTGCTCTTTGGCTGCCTGGCCATGCTGCTGCGGAACTTGGGCGACGACGAGGTCAGCCCGAAGCTGCTCGTCGCCATTGTTTGGCTCACGGTGCTGATTGGGATCTTGAGCAAGTTGGGGAGTGGGAGGAGAGCGGTGTGCTAGGGATTTTCTGGGGATTTTTGTAACTGAGGGCTTTTTGTTCTTCTTCTTTTATTTGTCTTTTTTGTTTGTAGCACTAGACGTTACGTTTCATAATCTGCTGGCTCATACAGATAATTCTACTGGCTTTTTGCTATGAGGGCTGAATGCCATGGCGTTCTGGTTGGAGACCGTAGACATGTTCCACGTGCTTCGTTTGCTGCCAGCCCCAAACTCAATCCTCGTAATCACACGGCTCCGGCCCCCGAGGCATTCAAACCCCTAAAAGTCAAATAGAGAAACCAAAAAAAAAAAAAAAAAAAAAAATACAACCGGGGAATTCCGCAGGTTTGCTCTCCGTTGCTTGGGGTACATGGTCACGAG
>JASAOQ010004584.1:22027-32737 GCA_031306065.1 Pseudopyricularia cyperi | reverse complement strand
GTCGTGGGCCAGAGTCAGACTGTGTTGTTAGGAGGGGAGGGGGGTAAACCCAAAAGGTGATTAGGTGGGCAGGGGGGCCAACCTTCATCGGCGGGGATCACGTCACCGGGGTTTACATTCTCGTCGTCCGAGTATTCGGCGTCTGACAGAGCCTCGGGGTTGGTGACGACGGCGTTTTTGGGAAACCTCAGCTTCCCGTCCCACCCCTTGCTGTCGCGGATGCCAGGACTCGGCTGGTCCTCGGGCTTCTGGTCGGCGGCGCCGTCGTTGGGCTCTGCGACATCGAAGCGAGCGGGCTTCTGTGGCTGCGCGTTATCCTCTGGGAGAGGTTCGGACATGTCGGCAGTTCCAAGGAAGACGGTCTTTTTGATTCAAACAAGCTAATGCTGTGGAGCTTTCGGTCATTTATGATCGATGTTGCCAGTGGTTTTGGTTGCGTCGGGGGGGCTAGAAGAAGCGCTGTGTTGTCACCCAACGACTCGGACGCGGGGTTGTCGTACACTGTGATTTCAGCCCTGTTGTCGATCAGCCGAGATGCGATGGTTCCGGTACACCACGAGTTCCGATGATGGAGACTACGGGGAATTTGATGAAGCGTCCAGTTTGTCCATTTGCACATGCCAAATGTCTGCCATCCGAATCGAAAAAAGTAAGAAAGAAACAAAGGGTTTTGCGCCGATACCAGAGCTTTGACACGCGAGGAGAAGCAAACCCTGTGCTGTGAAACGAGTGAGAGCATCGATTCGATGGTTCTAGCACTTGCTAGGACTGAACTGGACCGTGTGGTTATTATTGCGTCACACACTGTGGCAGGATTGCCTGCGAGGGGGTTCCCTAGAGTGAGTATGCTTTGTAGGTAGATGAGCCTACATCGTAATCTACCCTCACTCAATTGCTGCAATGCATAATCTGCCAATCTATTTCCGCTGTCTGCGCGGCGTCCGAAACTCACTACAATACACACCTTCATCTTGCCGGACGAAGCCCCGTGTCAGCCTCAGCCTTCTCTTATATACAGCATACTACCATGGCCAGCCGGACTGTCGGGCCCGGCCCATACCCCGGCCCCGGCTCCGGGTCGGTGGCACTCACGTGGTCCTTTCCAGGCCGCTTCACCTATGGCCCGCATTGATGCCCTCGCTCGTCTTCACCGGGCTACTAGCAGCCCTGTGGACGTGGAAGTGCACCATGATGGTCTTGTTCCAGAACAAAATCATCTTCATGCCGGGGATGCCACCTGGAACTCGTAGCGAAGAGATCCGAGATTATGCAAAGAAGTGCTCCGGTGTATCTTGGGAAGAGGTACATATCCGCTCGGCTGACGGCACAAAACTGGTCCTCGCCGTTACCCATCCTCCCAGTTCCTCGGTGGTTGCGACCCCAGAAAAGAACGTGTATGTGCTGTACCTACAAGGGAATGCGGCCTCAACGCCGCCGCGGCTTCCAGCCCTCTCGTCGGTGCTTCGCCTGGTGCGGAACGCGTCCGGACAGCAGTCACGCTACACAATGGTCGCTGTCGGCTATCGTGGATATTGGAAATCCCAGGGCCGCGCATCGGAAAGGGGCATCGACGAGGACGTCATGGCAGCCATGCGATGGGTTGTGGACGATCACAGAAGGAATCATGGTGGCATTGGGGGAAAACCAACTATTGTCGTCTGGGGCCACAGCGTCGGTGCTGGTTTCGCCACCAATCTAGCTGCCAGATTGGTGGCGGGCGCAGGCAGCGACAGTGGTGTGACGGTCAACTCTCTCATCCTGGAGACGCCCTTTACATCAACACGCGCCATGTTGGAAACTTTGTATCCGCAAAAATGGCTGCCATATAGGCATCTCTGGCCATTCATGCGGACTCACCTGAACAGCTGGGCGAACATGGAGACAATAGCAGCACGCGGCAGCACGAGAATTATCATCCTTGCGGCCGAGAAGGACGAACTGGTACCCCGCCACCTTAGCGAGGCGTTGAGACAGCGCTGTCGAGATATCGGTCTTCCTGTCGAGTATCACGTCGTGCCTGGGGCATACCACAACGAAGCGAGCGTTCGGGGAGATGGTCAGCGGGCGATTGCAAATTTCGTGCTGGAACAGTCCTTGAAAAATTGACTTCCACTACAAAAGGCTGGCAGGGTCTGGGATGAGTTAGCACCATGCGGGTGGCAAACCCAAGCGCGGACGGACGGACAGAGAATTTAACGGTTGCACCGACTAATGACATGAGCAGCTTTTCCACTCCCGTGCTAAAGTGCTATTCACAGGTGGGACGCGACGCGGGCTGTGTTGGCCGGGGTGCAGTCAAGTCAGGGGCGTGAAGCTGTGTTCTCGGGTTAACATCACGGCAGCGCTGTTTGTGCCATTTGCAGAATACTTTGCCCCTCAACATCGGGCGGGATTGGCCTTCAGACAGTCAGAGAAAAAGCCCGCAGAAGCAACTAGAGCAGACCTCTGCAGCGACTGCCAAACCTCAACCTCTTCTTCCGTCGGGGAGCATAAGACGAAAGAAAAAAGGCATCGCCGAGGTGTTTGCGCACGCAACCAACCACCACCATGCCGTGCAAATCGACATCATTCACACCAGGGGTCAGTGTCCCAATCCGGGACAGCTCCGCGTGGGCTGCACTGGGCTAGATCTAGTGCGCATCCACGTCCAAGCTCAAGGGGCAGAAGCAATTTGCAAATCAGGCAAGGTACGGAACCTTACTCACTCTCCAATGCTGTCGTTGGTGTGTACCTTATCTCCATGACTGGACTGGACTCGGGATAATGCTCTGTCCTCGGTCAAAGCATAGCACCGCATCGAGAGTAGGGTGACTCCGTCCCAAACAGATAGCTAGCCAGCCCCTTTGCCCCCCGGGTCAAGCTACCCGGGGGGAGGGAGCAGGAAGACAAGGACTCGAACTGGACTAGGCAAAACAGGCAAGCCGGACTTGGCCAGGAGGAGCCACACATGCGAGAAAGTAGGCAGTCCCTTGCATGCTTTTGCTTTGCTTCTCATCAAACCCGCAAGGCAGACCCCCAAGCCCACCCCCGGCAATGTGGAGCCTGGTCAGGCTGCTGAGCCAACCAGACGGCCACGATTATATGAGGCACTACACGTGACTTCGTGGATGTTTGGTGTTTGGTGGGGCACCCCTTTACGCGGTCCAATGAGAACTATCACCAACCGAACGCGTCGCTGCCTTGACGCCTCATTCACCGAGGTACTTCTGGGATTCTTGGGGCTCCGTGGGCAGAGGCGGCCTACTTAAGAGTGGTGCTCGCTCACTCTGGCCGCCCAAGTTTCTGCTCATTTCGGACGGTGTATTCAGGCCTCCAAGACGTTGTGTTGAGTGACGCCTCAGCTGCCCTCTGAGTTCGATCGTCTCTGTATTATCTGCCTGCTTGTCGTTGCTTGTCGCTGCTTGTCTTTTGTCTTTTGTCTTTTTATTTTGATTCTTCCTTGATACCATTCCAAGACTGCGAAACTGTTTGTAGCAGCTTGAATAACGAAACTACTTTTCATACTTACCACGACCTGCTTCTCATACTCACCACGACTTGCCCATCAACATGTTCTCCACACGATTCAACCAGCCTGCGCCTTCGAGCAAGATGAGCTTCTCAAAAAGCCATCGCGCCAGCAGATCCAGCTCATCCTTCAGCAAGGAGTCCGGAATATCGAAGCGTCGCCATGAGTCCTCCCACCGTGAGTCTCGCCGGCGGCCGACAACCGCCACAACGACAACCACAACCGCTACAGGTGACGAGTCTCCGTAAGCCAGCTTGTTTCTCATTATTCCATTTGCTCCTTTTCGAGGCTCACGTGGGGGAACTTCTGTTGACGTGGTTTTCTTCAACAGTAGCCTCACGTCCGCTATCGTCACCCTCATAGTCGGCGAGGAGCAGCGCATCTTCGCAGCGCACGAGCACGTCCTGTCGCACTCGTCCTACTTCGAGGCTGCCCTTCGCGACCAGTTCATGGACGCCTCGTCGAAGCGGATATCGATCCCGGACGAGGAGCCCGAGATCTTCTCATCGATCCTTGAGTACCTCTATAAGGGCGATTACTACCCGCGCCTCGTGCACAACAAGCGCAAGAACTCTTGGGAGCTGGAGCCCATAACCGACGACGGCCGCGCCGAGTCCACAGTGATCCACCGCGGTCCCGAAGGCGACCTGCTCAAGGACACGGTCATCTACTGCGCTGCGCACAGGTTTGGACTAGATGAGCTGAAGAGGGTTGCCTTGAGGAAGCAGGGTTTACGTGAGTCCTTTCCAGCTTCTCCCTTTCTCTGATCACATCGACAACTCAAACCGCTGACACCTTTCTAGAATCTGGAATCCAATGCAGCACCATCCTGGCGTCGGCCCGTTACGCATACGCCAACACGCCCGACACGGACTCAAAACTCCGCGCACACTACCTTGCTCTCATCATCCGCAGCCGGAGCACCTTCAAGCGGAGCGGCACCATGCAGATGGAGATGTACAATGGCGGCACCCAGTTATTCTTTGACCTTTTCGTTGCCTTGTGCAACCACGTTGACGACGTGAGCTCTGCGCAGTAAGTAGTTGCCTGAGCGTCGGGGGTTGGTGGCTTGAACCATGGACTGACAATGCCGTGTACAGAACCACGCCTCGCAGCAATCGCCACTTTTTCTAAATTCTCTAGTCACAATGCAGAAATAAGCCATCAACCTTCTTACTCCAAAAGGGGTCCTCGGCGGCTGTTTCATTTCACAATCCGCATATTTTCTCTAATCTTAAACCCAGCTCGAAAACCTAAAAACCCGAGAAAACAACCTCGCAAACAGATATCACAGCACCGTCTCTCAGGCTTATCAGCATTGCCTTTCCCCCTTCAAAGTAGTGGAGAAATACCCTGCGAACTCTGATGTTTTTACTTTCTTCCCACCAGACAATGTCCACGGCGTTTGGCGTTATCTCACTCATAAAATTAAATGGATGCACGCTACGGCTGCATCCCTCTTGGCTTTTCCCTTAAACCCGGGGCTGTGTTTTATTTCCTCAACACTTGCCCACTTGTTGACTTTTCAGTTCCGCTGTACCAACAAGATATTCCTTTTATTCTATTTCCTATCCAGTCTGTTCGCTTAGGGTCTCATTATCAAGATCGCCCTCGATGGGGCTATTTATGGGAATTGGTGTTTTTGTTTTCACGCTTTTATCTGGTTTTAACTCTCCTTGGTTGTTGGATTCGTACCCCCTACTACACTGATATTATGCTCTCCCAGCCGAGGGGAGACAAGGCCACCCAAGTTGATCACTTATGGAAAAGAGGAACGGAGCTGTATACTATTTTCTTTTCTCTCTTTTGACGGTTTGCAAGATGACCCTGATACGTCTTGAGTAGCACAAGAGGCTTGGAGATCATAATTGACAGCTCGTTCTCGCCCGTGCTTGCACAAGTTCTTGGGGGAGTATCGAAGGAGTCGTCGATGGTCGAGGTGCATGTCTGATTTCACAGGATGGCAAAGTTTCGTGACACATCTCCAGATAGGATCGTACACGACATGAATGAATCTCGGATTTAAAATAGGATACCTGAGAGGGTTTCCTAGTCCTGATTCGCACCGATTCGAACAAGTCCGCACACGGCCGCCGCCAGCCCATCTTGGAGGGCTGGGCGCAAGTCTTGGTCCCCAGCCTGCCGATTGTAACACCATGAAAAGAAAAGATTGTCACACAGATGACTCACATCGGGATTACTATGTGCCATAAACAAAGGATGGGGGGTATTCCCCCCTAATAGACATGCTGTTATGTGCAGCTTTCTTCCCCTCCCCTCTTAACATACGCCCCGCGTAAGAACGAATGACCGGGCTCACCCGCTCACTCCCGTCAAAGTAGGCCCGACTTTTTGTCCAGCCATACATTTATGGTTGACTTTTTCGACTCGCCGGGAGTTGGGGGTCATTCACTCCGAGGGGTGTCGTCGGCAGGAACGTGGGATGCAAATGCGAACCAAGGAGGCTCCTTTTCTGTCGGTCCTCTTCATTGCCCTTGTCTAATCATGCACTGGTAGAGTCTGACTTCTAAATTTTTTTTTTTTTTTTTTTGATCGCGATGACAGGTCATCCACCTCTACTCAAATGCCAGTTCCGGGGAATGCGCCACCTTTGCTCAGCACGACAATTCCTCTTTCTCGATGGATATAGCCCTTCATGAGCCCCTATTAAGCCATTTTTTTTTTCGAATCAGTCCACGAGCATAGTGTCTCCAAGCAACGACCACAAAAGGCCAAAAGGGACAATAAAAAAACACCAGCGGCAGACACTTACCTTGTAAATCATATTGGCCAGTAGACACTCGACCTCGTCCGAGTCCAAACTCTGCTGGCTGTTCATGCTGATGCCGGCCGCGAACTCGGCGACGGGGACCCTGGTGCGCCTCAGCGGCGGGCCCGCGCCGTCCTTGGCCTCCTCGAACCCGCCCGCAAGGAAGACTTTGCGGAGCAGGTTGCGCAGCGCGATGTCGCGCCCCCGCTCGAGCGTCAGGTAGATGCGGCGGCGGACAAAGTCCTCCTCTCCCGCCTGCAGGGCCAGGTCGAACGAGTGCAGCTCGCCGTTGCGGATGCAGCGCGAGAGCGGCAGGAACAGGCGCTGTAGGGACGGGTAGGGCGCCAACAGGGCCGGGCTCGGGAGGGTCTGGGCGGTTAGGAGGCGGCACGGGATGAGGTATGTGAGTATCAGCCTGTTGTTTGTTCGGCGGATTAGCATGCCAGTGTGGTAAGGGGCTAGGGGCGGTCTGAGGTTGGCACTGACTGTTTGTTTTTGATGGCGTCCTTATGGCAGAGCTTGTAGGCTGCCAGCAGGTTTTTTTCGGCCTTCGAGTCATATTAGCGAGGGACAGCTGCAGATAAGCGTAATGACAACACAAAGACCGACATACCTCGGGGTAGTTCTCATCAAGAAAGGACAGGATGCCTTCGTAGTACCTAAAGGTGACTTGCTGAGACTTGGGGAACTGCTCCAGCGCCGGCATATCCCCCTTGTAAGCGTTGAGGGCCTTGAGGATATTCCTCGACAGACTGGCCGAGTTAAGCCGGAAATAAGTCTTGAAAAGGAGGTTGATGATAAAGTAGATGCCCCACTTCCGCGAGTCCTCGAGCGGAGCACGGTCGCTGAGGCAGAGCGTGAAGATGCGGTTCAGCTGCCGCGCACAGTCCTCGAGGATCTTGTACTTTTCGCTATCCGTGTCAAAGTCGTCCTCGAAGGTCGTGGTCGCGTTCAGGTCCCCGGACGTCCTGTTCCGCTCCTCGTCCGCCCGGATGGCGAAGACGCGCAGGTACTTGCCGGTGACGTACAGGCATGGTATGGTCCAGGCCTCGAAGCTGTGGTTCGTGTAGCCGCGGATGACGGTGGAGGTGAGCTCCTTCCAGGCCTCATATACCGAGTTCCAGGTGGACCTGGTGGTGGTGGACGACACCACACTGTGCACGCCGAGGATCTCGCCGATGGCCTTCCACAGGGCAATGTAGACCTCGACCCAGCCGTCGGCCTCGTCGCGCGGCAGGCTGGTCCGCTTGCGGATGTGCGTCCTCACCGTGTTCTTGACGTCGTGCGAGGTCGCGCACCGCCAGACGGCGTGGAGCCTGTCGAGATCCTCCGGCGACTCCCCCGGCAGCAGCGTTTGGGACAGCAGGGGCCCGTTGCCCTCACCGACGGCCTGGGCGAATTGCTCGAAGAGTTTGTCCATGGCGTGCCGTTTTGTGCTGTTGCCTGCGCCCTGGAGGTTTGTCCTAGAGGCTGTTTCCTGCCGCCGAGAACACGTGATGATGCAGGCTATTCTGCTTCCGAGTTGTGAACTTGATCCTAGACTATTTGGATCTATTTTCGAATTCGAGCTGTAGAGCGCCCGGCAGCAAAGGGTATATTGATGTTTGCTGCTGTTGGTCGGATGGTATGCGTCTTTTCTTCTCGGCTCAGTGTCTTGTGCTGCCTTGCGCGGTTGACGTAGACTAGGTTGATTGATGCAGAGATGAAGGCCGATCTGAGCAAACAACGGCCAAAAATTTGGCAACGAAATACCTCCAGTCCACTCTCAATTACCCGCTGCGCTTTTGACGATGCGCGTTTTCATTCATGGCAGCATATCTAATCCGACTGTATACCAGCACTCAGAGTTGTCGAGTAGCTCGACATCCACCAAGAGGCTCGACACGTAACTTGGCCAACTTGGTTACCCTGCATCCACATGGCCGCCCCGAGGGCAGTGCGTGACAAAACTGATAGCTGCTGCGGCTTTAGGAATTATTCATATCCGTCTAGCTTCACTTACATCGCTTTTTTTCCAAGTGAAGATGTCGCTCAAACAGAGCTTCAACTCAGCGTCATTTTCGTTTTCCCAATTCTCCTGACCGTCCGCTAATGCCTTTGACTTTTGCCAACATTGTGTCAAGCTGCTGTCTTCCTTGTCGTAAACCCTTCTCGTTGTCACTCCCCGCCGCCTGGTCCGTTCAGATTTTAGTGGGGCATGCTGTACCCCACCAAAGACGGGTAGCTTACTAAGCCCACAACTCAGTATCGAAGTTGGTGCAAAAACATCCATCTCGTGTGTAGATTTTTCCCACCCAAAATTGTGAGCGTGTAAACGACAACGGACCGACCAACAACAAACTTGCAAAGTGAGTCGACATTCGAGTACTCGTCCTCAGTCAGCCGTATACTAACTTCTTTATTCAGATGGGTAAGCATTTCACCATTCTTTCCATTCCATGGCCGAATGTGCAGCACCGGCGATTCGAATTCCCCAGCCCAGAGTAGTCGTTAGTCTGGGCGACAGCACACGACCGCTTCGCGCCGACCGAACGCACAATATCGCCAGCGATTGCCGAAATAAAGTCCTCTGTGCGGAGAGCTCAGCCTGTTCTGCTCAGGACCTAGGACAAACCGAGCGGCAGCCATGATGCCGCAGAACGACAGTATCTCGATCGACGTAACTCTCAACGCTGGGGACCCGAACGATCGCTGGCAAACACATGATGGCTTGACCTTCAATCTGTGGCTTAAGAGCACAAGTTGCTGACTGGGCTGCATTCAGGTCGCCTCCAGGAATACCAGGTCATCGGTAGGCATTTGCCTACCGAGTCCAACCCGACTCCCAGCCTTTACCGCATGCGTATCTTTGCCCCCAACGAGGTGGTTGCCAAGTCGCGGTACTGGTACTTTTTGCGCGGTCTGAAGAAGGTCAAGAAGGCCACTGGTGAGATCGTGGCTGTCAACAAGGTATGTGCCTGCTTGACAGGCGTGGGATTGACCTCTGGTCTAGGCACACAACAATGCTGACAATGCCCACAGATCCACGAGAAGCACCCCCTCAAGGTCAAGAACTTTGGTCTCTGGATCCGCTACGACTCCAGGTCCGGCACGCACAACATGTACAAGGAGTACCGTGAGCTGTCCAGGACTGCGGCTGTCGAGGCCATGTACCAGGACATGGCTGCCCGCCACCGTGCCCGTTTCCGATCTATCCACGTACGTATCCGGCTCGCTCGTGACCACCGCACCACATTCGAAGTGCGTCACCGCTGACTGGAATCCCTGCAGATCCTCCGTGTCGTCGAGCTCGACAAGACCGACGACATCAAGCGCCCTTACATCAAGCAGCTCACCACCAAGGGCCTCGCTTTCCCCCTCCCTCACCGCGTCCCGAAGATCAACAACAAGAAGATCTTCAGCGCGAGGCGCCCGTCGACTTTCGCTTAATCGGATGGGTGAATGCACTGGGTTGGGGTGTTTTTGCGGGTGTTCTTTACGGGTCCACGGTTATGGTTGGTTCTCAGCATTTGCTCTTTAGGGAGGGCAGCAATCAACGAAGAATAAACTTCATTATGGTCTTTCTTCCTAGTCGGACGGCGTCCCTGGAATCCCGGGCGACGTCGAGCCGCATTTCAGTGGTTTGGAGTTCTCTGGGACAGGAGCAATGGTTTAAAAAAAAAGTACCAACTCATTATGTGCCGCCCAGTTTGTTCTGTATTTCGATGCTAGCAGCGCCGAATGGAGAGGGTGATCCATTGAGGAGGGAGACCATGTGGGCAGACTTAAAGCGATACGGAAACGTCTCAGTAAGCAACGATGAATGACTCAATCTCAACTGAACGAACTATCTTGGTGAAGAAGTCTTGTTTGGCGCTTTTGGTCATTGTCAGTGACTCATCGTTAGATGTCGTTTATGTCAGGGGCAAAATAACCCAAGGGCTCTGGCCCGCAAAGTTGTGATCATGTTACTCAATCCCAAGCTAGATGATACTGCTCAAGGGTATCATAGCCGCCGTTCCATTTGGGTTGCAGCTTGATACTTAGCGCGGGGCAGCAGGCTTCGAATACTTTTCGCACCATACTTGAAATTTGGCAGCACAGAACCCGAGCCCATTCTGCATTGGCGAGCACTAAGTGATGGCGGCAAACACCGAAGCGGCACAGGACGACGGGCTCGTCTGGGTCAAGACGCGGCTGCCGACGGTCCCGCTGCCACGCAACCAAGACCGGCAGGAAATCTTGACCAAGAACCTCGTCATGAGGCCGTGGAAGCTGGCCTACGCGCCGGCGTACCACGTGCTCCGGTCGCAGGCCGAGGTCATGGCATGGACGGCGCAGGGGCGGCCGGACGCGGACGTGGCCGAGACCGAGGCCAAGATTAGGCTGTTCACGGCGCCGCACGACTCGACGACGTTCAACTTTGCCATCTTCGACCGGGGCTCGGGCGAGC
>JASAOQ010004584.1:3398-21965 GCA_031306065.1 Pseudopyricularia cyperi | reverse complement strand
TTTTTTTTTTTTTTTTTTTTTTTTTTTGTTGTCCTTGGGTTCTACAGTATATGCGTCTGGGCATTGGAAAATTTACACGATTGCTTGGTTCCGGAAAAAAATTCTTGCATATTAAGGATCAGGATGCAATAGTTGGCCAGAGGTCGGCTATATGTTTCGCAGGGAGTACTGGGGCCGCGGGCTCGCCAAGGAGTTCCTTGAGGCCTTTCTCGAGGCTTACGCGAAGCTGCCTCGCTCGCTGGTAGAGCTGCGGGTCGCCCCGTCCTCGATAGTGCCGTCTCTAGCCGACGGCGGCGGCGAGAAGACGGCCGAGGAGGTGCTCGTAGCGCAGATTGAGGCCTCGAACGGCCGCTCGCAGGCTGTCGCCATAAGGTTTGGCTTTGAGGCATTCCACAAGACGACCGAGGATGACGTGGGCAATCCGGCAAACTCGGTGACGCTGGCGGCGTATCGATATCTTCCCGCCAGGGTGCAGATGGTTGGAGAGCAGCACAGCCAAGAGGCAGCCGGCCGTGTAAAGTCATGAAGGGCGGGCTGTGCCACAGCCACAGGTGGTATGGAGGTTGTTGGCGCTGAGGGAGTGGGTACGAGTGTTGTGCTGCGCGGGTCGTGATAGTTGAGCACCACAAAGCAATAGACAGGCTTTGGTTAACGGAGTGAAACGGTTGGCTCTAGTCTAGATAGAATAGTTCTGGGCACGCAGCATTAAGCACGGAACATCCTGAATGCATATTTAGTAGAGGGATATCGAAGCCAGCTGATAAGTCGCTAATTATTTTGTTTTCGGAATACAGTAATCAAAGGTGCTGCGGCTCGCAAAGAAGGGAGGCAGGCTGCTGCAAAATGACACAGCCGGGCAGCTGCGCGCAGGTACCCAACCTAACCCGGGGCGGGCAGGCAGCCATCCAACCAACCACCATGACCCCAACCAAGGCAGACCAGCCCCGTCCAGGTACCGGACCCTGGTTGTGCTTTGTTGTTGCTGCTGCTGCTGTGCTGTGCTGTTCTGCGCTGCCTGTACAGTATCCGTACTGGCCGCCCTGCCCACCCTGGTCAGAACCCGTTGCCGGATGGATACAGTACAGCAATTGCTACGTGCCTCATGTGTACCTATCTATCTATATACATCCGCCACTGCCTTGGTCCAGCTTGTCGCAACATGACCGAGTCACCGGAGCAGAATCAAACAAAACAAAGCACCAAAAGCCCGCAGCCGTCCGATTCCCGTGCGGCTGTCACCGCTGGACCTGCTGTGCGCTTGATTGCATCACCAACTTTCAACCATTGACGCTCGCACACGATTGCAAAGACCCCGGCAAAAGCCCAAGCACCGATTGCGATAGCTTCGCCAGCCGCCCAAACATTGGAGCCCCTCCGTAAAAACCCCCTCCAACCGCTGGGCAGCAACGAGACAACTTGCGGGATATGCTGCGCCAGCGCATTCTCACAAACGCCGACACGACGACGACCACAAACACCCATACAAAATCGCCAGCATGGCGGCACCGGAGTCGGATGGGAAGGCCTACTATGGTTACCTTTTCGACGCTACAAAGGGGCCAACACCCGTGCTCGACGCCCTACTGAGGGCCATCGCGAAGCACATCGTACGTCTCTTCTAGTCAGGCACGCCGCCCTTGACTTTTGCACAGGGTTGATGCTGACTGGCGACACGTCAAAACTTCAGATTGACAACATCGGCGACAAAAAGACAAAGGCTCTAGTTCCCGACAAGCTAGCCGCTTTCTTCAAAACAGTCGGGGGCAACCTAGATGGTGTGCTTCACCTCTCTCTCCACACCGTCCTCCGCCAGCTTGTCTGCCTACCTTTCAAACTCTTGTCGCTAACTCTCACCCACCCAGCATTCCTCTCGAAATCTTCCCGATCCGTCTCGTACGTCTGGCAAGTACTCGGCTGCCAACACACTTTGCAACCAACCGAAGATGACTTTGCCTGCCCGTCAATACCTGCCCTCACCCCCAAGGGCTTCGTGCGCTGGATGAGCATAAACATCTTGCTCGACCCGGACGAGTACTACACCTATATCCAGTACTGCTTGAACCATTGGGACCTCAAGCACCCCATTATCGGCGATGCTTTCCCCAAGGGCCTGCCCCGTGAGGCGCTCCCATTGGAGACGGACAAGGACGTGGGAAACTGGCACGAGAAGTGCGCCGAAACCCTGCGCCGGGAAGCCACCCCAAAGGAAGAGGTGCCGTCAACATTCCCCGACCCGAGGGTCAAGGAGGCCTACTCGCATGTTCGGGGAGGCGCTGTCCCCGTCTTCACCGCCAAACCCAGGATGGCTTCTCCGCGCACTAGGGGATCCCGCCCAGTGACCTTCAGCCACGTACAGCCTGGTCGAAGTCCAAACCTGGCAGCCTCCCCTGAGCGCCCATCCCGTCGGCCGATGTCGCCAGAGGAAGAGCGCCGACGCAGCTTCTCGGATTACGCGAGCCCGCCCAACGAGCAGCCGCCGAATGCGCAGTCTCGCTCCTCGGAGCATTTGCGTGCACCGCGCCCGATCCCTACTCGCCGACACAGCCAGCCAAGGCACTACTCGTCTCCGAGCGATACTGACGAGCCGCGGATTCCACGGCGGCACAGCCCAAAGAGACGAGATCAGACCCACACTCGGTCGACTTCATCAAACGAGCCCGGGCCAGTGCCAGTGCGGCATCTCAACACTTCGCAGTTACAAGGGAAGAGTGGCACGGCCAGCCCCGAGCCCTCCTCGCCCGGTGGGATTGCAGGCGCCAAAGCCGACGGCCACGATGAGCGGCGGTCTCGCCGGCGCGAGGAGCGGGCCGAGGAGCCACGACGAACGGGATTTTTGCCCTTTGGGCTCCAAGAAAAGGTGTCTTCGTTGCTACATGGCCAGCGCGGAATTAACGATAACCTTCCCAGCTCTACGCGCCCCCACAATCGCCACGCGCGCGACAGCCAGTCCGGGTCCAAGCTGAACCGAGCATGGTCATACGATGATGACTCCGACAGCTATCCCGACTCTGACGACAGCCGCGAGAGACATCGAAGGCGGCGCAAGGAGCGAGAACGCGATAGAGACCGTGACCGCGGCGACCGGGATCACCACCGCGACAGGGACCGCGACAGGGAGCGGGAAAGAGAAAGGGACAGGGATGACGAGAGGGAAAGAAGGGCGCGACGGGATAACAGGGAACACAACCGGGACCGCGAGAGGGATAGAGACAGGGAGAGGGATCGGGACCGCGAGGGTGATCGACTGGGAGACCGGGGCAAGCACAGCACACATCGGCCCGACGCGTATCGGCGTACCAGCAGCCACGCGGACGTGGACAGGTGGCGCGGCGTCGACCTGGAAGACTTCAGCTTCCGGGAGGCGCGGGACGAGAGGGAGCGTGGCAGGGACAGAGAAAGCCCACGAGAGGATCGCAGACGCATGCCTAGCCCTGCCATACAGGTCACCGGGGTTGGCGGGCGTAAGTATGCTGACCCGACTTATTCGGGTTAAGCCATCTTCTTATTCTTGGATCTTTTCTCTTTTTCTTTTTCGTTTCTTTTGGCATTTATTCATGATGATATTTGGTTTTGTCAAGCATGGGGAGGGAGTGAGGTAGCGAGTTAACCCCGTTATTTATTGGTCTGTCCATCTATCATTTGAAGGCGTTTTTATTGTTCGTGGAGCTAGAACTGATGATACTTTTGAAGACCTTGTCTCGCTATCAACAATATGTCAGCACTCATAAGTTCTACACCGAATTCACATCGGCCGAAGAGCGACTGTCCGGGCGCGTTGTAAGTTGATGTATTCAATTCCTCGAATATTCCGGACTCGAAAGCCTCTGTGGCGAGGCGCTATCAAACGGAATGTCCCAGTCAACAATGGGTAAGGATTTGCCTCTCCATAACCATACTTGCATGTCGAGTTTACCACATACGACCATACCCACTGGAATATACGGGATCCCGTCCGCTCTCCCCTAGTCAAACCAGTGAGGGCCGAACTAGTACTCAGGTGGGTGACCACTGGGGAATCCTCGGTGTTGTATGTTTTGACTTTTTTGTTGGTGATTCAGATTGAGCCTGTCTGAGGGAGCACATGACTCAAAATGTTTTGTTTAATCAGCCTTGGCTTGAAAATGTCAAGATTCGTGCCACAGTACCTCTTATAACGCTGTCAAAACCTCTTTTGTTGAAACTATCAAAGCCTAACTTGTTAATCTCAACGTCATTAGTCAGAACTCGCTCGAAAAGCCCTGGCAGCTCCCACGCATCCGCAATGGCGGTCCAGTAACGGTCCGCGTCTTCAACGATCAGCGCGCAGAGTGTGCTGCTGGCCGAAACAGCACGGCATCGACTTTGTTCCCGGCCAAGGTTTCCCCTAAGCATCACGCGCGTGCGATATAACGTTATCGACGCTCACCATGTCATCAGCCGCGCTGAAAAAAAAAAAAAAACATATAGCCGCTGGACGGTTTCCCCCAGAAGGCAAGTGTCGTTGAGCTCTGCGCGGAGCTCGCGGACGGAGCTCATCAGGCGCGCGTTTTGCAGAAACTGAACGGCTGAGACGTAAGTGTCGCCCTCGTGCCGAGCTAGCGTAGTCTAGCCGGTCGAGCAGGGCCGCTGGGAAACTAGATTTCAGGAGCTGCGCGGCTATATTGCTGCCGCCGTTGCAAAACATACGCAACAGCACGTCGGTGATCCCGTCCTTTCCAGGAGACAGCTGAGCTAGGACGCTGGCGATGGCGTCGCGGGCAGGCTGGAGACGGGCAGGCTGGAGACGGGCAGGCTGGAGACGGGCACGCAGGGTGGCGAAGGGACGTACGGTGATATCGGGGGAAACGGCCCGGATCAGCAGCACCGAAGTGGTGGATGGCCAGCGAGCCCGGTAGCCAGCGACGTACTTGTGTACGCGCCGAGGTCATCGCGCCACCAAGTCAGCTATACAGGATGACCAGAGCGGGTGACGGTGGCCGACTACAGTTGCGGACAGTTGATATAGGTTCTCCTCCTCCCCATCCTCCTCCTTAGGGTGCGATGGGCCCAGAGAGGAAGATGTTTTTGACTAGTCTAGCTCCTGTGGTCTTCGACCTGGCGAATCTACCCCGAGTTTCGGCGGCGAGTGGGGCGACGCTGATGATTGCAATTGTTGCATTATGGTGGTATACCTGAGCAGCCGCGGCAAAATTCTAGTCTATCTTAAAGTGTGGACTAAGCGAAAGATTGGTAACCGAGCCGGCGGCGCAACGTTGATCTTGGCAACACAAATTGATCTTAGATAACGCTGTAGTAGTAAACATGCCTGGGTACCTAGGTAGCCAAGTTATGTCCTGGAAGAGGTGAGGTCCTCTTGGCCCTGGAATGTGTCGAATATCAATCACCCAAGTCACAGCACAGTTTGTTGGGTAGTATGATGGGCTCGATCGGTACAGGACTTGCATGTAACAGCCTGCCTTGGATCAAAGCATCTCGGGTTTGAGTGACGACCACAACCAACTGCAAAGGAGGTTGGTCAGGGAGTTTACCCCGCAGGAGGATTTCGTTTAAAATACAGAAGGTGGGTAAATGTTGCACTATCTCAGGCAGTTGTTTCGATATGCCAATGTTCTCACTCTCCCCCCCTTCATCTGTCTGTATTATCACAACCAGGAAAGGTTTCAGGTATATATTTCGCATTGTTCTTCATCTTTGCGTATTGCTGGAAAAAAAAGGATTCCACGAGTTTGGCTCCCAGACTAGACTAGTAAGCAAAGTATACAATATGATGCTAGGTGGACAGCTACTAACGGCAAGGCAGCCTTATCAGCTTCCATCATGTCAAGCGTGCCGCCTTCAGGTTCGGCGTCTGAAGTCGCGACACAGGAATCGCGAAAAATCGCCGTGGGCTTGTACCATCGGGACCGTTTTTCCGAGGGACACATGCGAACCGTCTTTGGCCATTCGGCATTTCACTGGGGATTAATCGTCATGCCCGAGCCGCCAAGCAAAGGGCGAGTCTGCTGGACATTTGAGGCGACCGACGCGACCGAGATCGACCCAAAGACGTTTCGGATGAACAACCCAACAATGAGCTGGTGGATACGAAATAATCGTGATGCCGATTTCGAGCTCAGCTCGAAGCTCATCGGCATCGTGGTCATCGGGAAGACGCCCGACGGACTGGGGTTCCCCGATATGCAGGACATCATGAAGAATGTCCCTCTACCCGTCAGGAACATGGAGCCGCAGCAGGACTGTGTCACTTGGGTCGAGAGAGCCATCCGCGAGCTCCAGACCCGAGGTTGGGTGTCAGAATTCGACATCAAGGATTTCAAGGATTGGGCGCTTGCGTTTGCCGACGAGAGAATGAAGGGGCTTAATTCAACGCGGCCCAAAATAATCCAATACCGCGAGGTTTGAGCCCGTGGCTTACAAGATGCCTCAGAGTCCTTCTGGGGATAGCTGCTGAGGCAGATACCTGATGTGTTGTCTTTGGCAATGAACACACAAACGTGACAAAGGCATAGTCTTCAACTGTGTGCTCGCACCTTTCATAGATCGTAGAATACGTGTTGATCTGGTCGTATGCAGATTTGATATATTAGAAGGTCTCTCTAGCCATGCGCCAGAGCCACAGACCATAGATCTGTCAGACGACGGCCTTTTCGATCAGCCAGCCAGGACTCGGCAGGATCCGAGTGTTTGTTCTGGAAAGTTGTCCCATCAGCAAACGTCCCACTGTACCTGGCCGCTGGCTCGGGCATCCTTCTCCAGAGCTCATATTCGGCCTCAAGCTCTACATTGTACGATGGGAGCGCATTCGCCATGAAATCCTCCCACTCTCTGGACAAGGAGGAGTAGTGCGCCTTGGTGAGCTCCCAGTACTCGGGATACCACCCCGCGAAACCCCAGTCGACTATGGCAGCGACCCGACCATGGCGCACAATGATGTTCCTAGGCACCAGATCCGCATGCGCGAAGCAGGTCCGGTAGCGGCCGGCCTGCGTCGTGGCGACCGCTTCGCCCATGACGCCGGCCTCGACGTCCTCCCAAAGCAGGTGCTTCCGGAGCATGGAGTGAAACTCGCGGTGGGTCATTGGGCCGAAGAACCGATTCCCGACGCGGCAGTCGAAGGCGGGATTCCCGAAGGCAGAACAGACCACGTCTTGCTGTGGGGGTGAAAGCTCCCGAAGGCAGGACACATAGTGTTTTATTTCGGCAAACACGGCATGCCTCTCGTCCGTCGACATGCCCCTCCAGGCTGCAGATAGTGTCTCCCCCCGGATATAGGACATCTCGAGATAGATGTGTCCGTTCCATATATGTGTAGCGAACAGTCGGGGGACCGGGATTGAAGTGTGCGAGGCAATGTACTCCAACGCCTCGGCCTCAGGGGGGTCACATGGTCCCTTGATGACGCGGTGCCAGCTTACCCTGAAAACGTTGCGGTCGATGGGTTTGAAGAGCAGTTTGCCCAGCCAAAGACGAAAGCGAAGCGGGAGCAGAGCTCCGATGCTGAAGGATTGACCCATGCTGCCTGGGTGGATTATGAAAGATTCTGTACTTAAAATCCTAGACGAGGTGTACCCGACCACCCTGCCCAGGCACCTAGGTGAGGCACCGTATGCAGGTACCTCCTCGCAGAAGAAAGGTGGAAAATCAAGACGTGGAGGAGGTAGAAAATAGAAAAGTGATGATGGAGCGGGTGTCGTCCCTTTGCACGTTTGCACAGACCAAGAGTGATTTATAGTTACGTAATCATGATCGTTTACTAGGTGCTACTGGACGCTTACCTAATCTTCTTAAATAAAAAAACAGGGCAGGATCATCCACAGGACGTAAAAAGCCAGGCACGGAAAGAGCCGATATCAGAACCCGACGAGTCACGGTTCCACCATCACCCCGTCAGCCCAATCTGCACGAGCGGGTGAATGCCTCACTTGGGTACCTTTGATTGCGTTCAATCAAGTAATAGACTGACTGTGTCTTCAAGGGTCTGCTTCTTTAAAGCCATGCTATCACTCGACGTTTCCAAACAATGTCCTCTCTTTCCCAGCATTTTTGCCAAGAGGAAACATCATGAAAAACATTGTCAAAGGTGAGAAACCTTCGCCTACCAGACTCACACTGCCTTTGGACATGGCATCCCGAATCCTCCATGTTCAGGAGCCACCACATGGCAGTCTCGACAAGCACAATGGGGCCTTTGTGCACCCGGACCAGCTTCGCACGGCCTTTGCTTTGGAAATGTCACGAATGTACAGGGACGAGGTCCCGCTCTACGGCGACCTCATCCGCATCGTCCAAGCCGTCAACAATGACGCCTTGGCCACGACCTCCATCGCCAACCCGGACAACCTGCAGCGCTTGACTCTGGAGCGACACGGCGCCATCCGTCTGGGCAAGCCCGAGGAGCTCCGCACAGTCGGCCGCATCTTTGCCGTGCTTGGCATGCAGCCGGTCGGATACTACGACCTCTCTGCTGCCGGGCTGCCGATGCATGCAACATGTTTTAGACCCGTGACGGCCGACTCGCTGGCTACGAACCCCTTCCGCGTCTTCACCACGCTCCTGCGGCCCGACCTTATCCGCTCCCAGGAGGCCCAGATCTTGGCAGAGCAGATCCTATCCACCCGCTCAATATTCACCCCCGAGCTGCTGCAAATGCTTAAAGTTGCCGAAGACCCACACGGCTTGCACCCGGACCAGGCCGGTATCTTCATCCGTGAGGCCCTCAAAACTTTTAGCTGGGCGCCTGTAGCCGCCGCAACCGCGGCTGAGTACCGGATCCTGAAAGAGCAACACCCCATCCTCGCCGACATAGTCTGCTTCAGGACAGCGCACATCAACCACCTCACGCCGCGGACGCTTGACATTGCTGCTGCGCAAGTGGCGATGCGCGAGCAGGGGATGGACGTAAAAGACAGCATTGAGGGACCACCCGCGCGCCGATGGCCGATCCTCCTGCGGCAGACCAGCTTCCTTGCGCTCGAGGAGCCCATCAAGTTCAGAAACGGCAGCGACGACGACGCAAAGGACTCTTCGCTCGTCCGGGGGTCCCACAAGGCACGCTTTGGTGAGATTGAGGAGCGCGGCGCGGCGGTCACGCCGGCCGGGCGGTGTCTTTACGACAAACTGCTCGAGACGGCCATGAAAGAGTCGGCGGGCCAGAGCCGTGAGGCGGCGAATGCAGTCACTGAGGTGGTGTTCAAGCAGTTCCCGGATGACTGGGCACAACTCCGTGCGCAGAGGCTGGTATACTGCGAGTACGAGTGCACCGGAAAGCCGGTGCCGGACACGGTGACGTTCGGCCTTGCAGACGAGTCGGCACTTGTCGACAAGTTGCTGGCTGAGGGGGTGCTGGTGACGAAACCAATCACATACGAAGACTTTTTACCTTTTTCTGCGGCCGGCATCTTCCAGTCTAACCTAGGAGGTGGACCTGGACAGCAGCAGGACAGCCTGCCCAAAGGCTCGCCAAACCAATCCAAGATGGAACAGGGGTTGGGGATGAGCATCATAGATCCGGACGGTCTGTATGCCAGAGCAGAAAAAGACACTCTAGACTCTTGTCTCGCTAAGCTGGCTATAGGCTGTTAAAGCAGACATGACAAATCCTTTAGAATCTATCAAACAACAACATTCTATGTTCTTTCTGGAATGATACATGCCCCTTCACAGCCCCGACCTGGTTACTCAGCTTAATTCTAACTCTTCAACCAAGAAAATATTTGCCAGCGCTCTCGCCTCTTTGGAGCCTGTCATCAAGGAGTTGACCGGCTGGGTGGCACCGTCGCATATTCCAGGTCCGGGTAGGAAAGTTCTCGGGCAGGAGCCGGCCCCACAGCCGCGACTGCCGCGGGATTCTGAGGAGTGCGACGCTGCCAACTGTCGCCTCGCACATGCCGTCAAGTTCGGGGAGGAGCACGGGCGTCCAGCTGCCGCAGGCTAGGACCGTCATGGCTGCCGCGTGCGTCTTCCCGTCGCGCGTCTTGACGCCCACCACTCGGCGACTGCTGCCGTCGTTGCCGTAGCGGAGCGACTCGAGGTGACCTTGTCCTGGCCCAGGACGAACTTGACCCCGAGCAGCCTAGCATTGAGAAGCGCAAATCGGCACGCCTTGTCGGCGACGGCCATGCCACCTGTGGTGTCCAGGACTACCACGTCCGACCGCGTTCGCTACTCCCTGGCGCGGAAGGGATCCAGGGCAAAGATTACGCCCATGGCCGTTGCGACCTCCCAGTGTCTTGGATTGGTCGTGTCTAGCATCTTGTCACGGTGCCCCGCCGCCGACATCCCCCTGATGCAGGCCTCCTACCAGGCCGGCAGCTTCTTAGCGGTGGACAGGGAGATGTTCCGGGGAGCATAGCATAGAGGTGAGTACCGCACGTTCAGGAATTGACAAGGCGTGCTCTGATAGAAGGTCCGGGGTATCCTCGGCGAGGGGAATCGCCTCCACTGATCAAGGCAAATAGTCCATTGCGGATTCTTCCAAGCTCGACTTACACGTACGCGCGTTATCTATAAAGTGGTCCCTGGTCGTATCTCACAGTGACCAGAACAGGCCGAACTCCTTGGAGGAGATCGGGGTCATGTTTCCTATCTGAGAGGCGATGCGTGTTATCCCCAGTCTAGGTCCTGGATGCGGACAACGGCCGACATGTCGGCATCTTTAGGACGAATGTTGTCATATCTGTCTTTAATCAACAGTTCATTCATTACATGCGACAATCCCCGACTCCTCGGCCATGGATGCCTCTTACTCTTCCCATCTCTAGTCAATTGCTATACCAGACGTGACGTTTCTCGGGGCTGCCCCGATCAACACAGCTAGCCACTCGCTCTTCAACGCCAGTGCTCTGTCTACCGCACCCCTAGTCCCCAACGTCGTCATGGGTATCAAAGAGATTATCACCGAGTCCACGGTGGCTCGGTAGGCGAGGGACATGCGGGCTGCTCCTCGAGAGGTCATCCTAAGCCGTAAGATGCTTCTATCGTCTGCTTTGTACGCTATGAGCGGCGCCCCCATTAGTGTGTAAGTTTTCGAAACATGCCTACCATCCCATCGCCACTCTCGTGCCGTCGACTCACGCATCACCTCTGGCCCTCCATCGTAGTTTGGGACCAGGGCTCGTCGTCTGTCCTGACAAACCTGCCCGGGTTTCAACAGCACTTCCAGACCAACTCCGGCAGGGATGTCGGCATGATCCGTAACTGTCTCTCTCGTCTACGTCGGATGCAGCGTCGGCGCTGGTCTTTCCTTCTTGATCAACGACCGCATCGGTCGCCTCTGGTCCTTTTGGCTCTACATGCTCATCTGGGGTCCTCGGTCAGCTCAAAGCCGCCTTTGCGCCCGACCTCAACGCTCTTTACGCGGCCCGCATCGTCTGCGGCCTCGGCATCGGGCCCCTGACCGTGCTGGGGACCATGTCAATCGTCAAGATAGCGCCGACCGCCATGCGCGGCCTGCTCGCTTTCTGGTTCGGCGTTGTCATGCTCCTGTCGCTATACCTCTCCGCATTCGCCGTATACGGCGTCTACGAGCACATTCCCATCAGCCGCCTGCAGTACCAGGTCGTGTGGTTCTCGTCGTGCATCTTCGTCGCCGTCCGCGTTACCTGCAGCTTCTGTCTCTGCAAATCGCCGCGGTGGATGTTTCTCGCCGGCCGGGATGAGGAGGGCGTGCGGACCCTCGAGCAGCTCCGGGGCATTCCCGCCGACCACCCCGTCGTCCACGCCGAGATCGTTGAGATCCAGCAGTCCATTGGCAAGGAGAGCAGCGAGCACGGTGGGGCCGCTGCCGCCTCCCAGGACATCCTGTCCGTCCTCCGCGAAGCCTTCACCGTACCCGCCAACCTGCGCCGCATCCAGCAGTCCCTGGTCTCATACGGCCTCGCGCGGCTCTCCGGGGCCAACTCGGTCACCTCGTACCTCGTACCCATCCTCACGCTGATAGGGATAAGGGGCGACACGTCCCAAAACCTCTTCATCAGCGCCATGTACAGCATGGCCAAGTTCTTCTCCTGACTGATTGCGTCCTTCTTCTTCGATGCTTTCGGACGCCGCAAGTCCCTATTTGTCGGTATCGTAATCTAGATGGCTTCCGACTTTTACCTCGGCGTATACATCAAATACAAGCAGCAGGGCGATGTGCCTAGCTCGGCGTCACAGGCTGCCATTGCCGCCATTTTCATTCATGGCTTTGGCTATGCTGTTGGTGAGTCAAGCACCTCTTATTCAGGCTTGACATTCCACTGGATGTTTTACTACGGCATCAACGCCGTCATGCCCAACATACTGTCGCAGACGAACAACTGGGGCGCCTTCATCTTCTTCGCAGGATGGTGCTTCGCCGCCCTCCTCTATATGTCTTCTTCATGGTCCCCGAGATCGCCGGCCTGAGCATGGAGGAGACGGATGCCGTTTTCAGGGGCCCCTGATTCAGCGCCTGGAGGGGGCCGCCGCGAGAGAGAAGCAGCGTCGTCATTGAGCAAACCCCGGTCTAGGAACCTAAGACAGTATGGAAAGATATCCGATGGTCAGGTATCTTACAAATATCGATTCCGTTAGTAGTGGCCTTCTGATCTTCACGTGGGAAACGCCGATATTCCGCCCAGGCCCTGGAAAAGCTCTTGTGCAAGCCTTTGCGAATCGCTGGGACCCTCCATGCCGTCCAGAGCCGTGATCCTGTCCCGCACCGGCAAAACGTCATTTCCAACCCCGTGGGCGCAAAAGCTGTTGCTGCCCATGGCCAAATTGAGCCCGTGGATCCTGTCTATACTATCTGGGCCTATTGATAGTGGGACCGCTACAACTCTGGCGCTGTTGTTGGCTGGAGGGAACAAGTCGTCGACACCACACTGGGACGATTTATTGCCCCTGTCCTCGCATATCATCCCGATCGTGCGTTCCGACAAGGCCCCGAATATGTCCCGAAAGGGAATGGCCTCGGGCCAGCAGTCCGCGATGATAACAAGAACCCTAGTCTAGTGCTGGCCGTCGAGGTGTTCATGACGGTGTTCGGTCTGGCTTTGGCTCGCACACTTGGCGATCGCCATAGACAGGAGAGATAGGTAAAGCCCAGCAAGGAACAGTATATGCAGACTTGCCCATGTGAATTGAACGTGGGCTCCTTGGGTCTGGTACAGGTGGCGGTATATCAGACAGATGTCACGCGCGTGATCCGCGCAAACGTCAAAGGCGCGGTCCCCAACAGTCATTATGCCGGAGTCCAGTTGGGAGGGCGACAGGGACTTTTGCTGCTGCTATCCATAGCTGTCAATGATGTGATGACGATACAGAAGGATGATTGAGTGAGATATTTTTCAATTAGGCCACCCGACGCTCAAGGTAGCAGGGTCCTCTACCAGGCACTCTTTTGTCCCATGTGTTAGTCAAGGCTAGGCGCATACATGTGCATAAACAGTTTTTGAGTGCCTGCCAGGAAGTTTCAACGGCCTGACCTGGTCGGCATCATGGCAATTTCGGCCGCAACTTTGTAAGCAACGTCTTCCTCCCCGTCCTCCCCCACGGGCATCTTCTTGGCCCCCATCCTGTAGATAGCCAGCCTGTCCAGCACGACTTCATCCGCCCATACGTGGTCCTCGAACCGTTCGAGGATGCTCGTCGCGTCAATTGTCACCCTCCCGCCGCCACCGCCGCTGCCGCCACGCCTCCCCGAGTGTCGCCGCCTCTGGCCGCCCTTGGCGTAGATGGTATTGACCACCGTAGCATGCAGCTTTAATGGCCGGCCATCTGGCACCATCAGGCCCGCGTCACGGAAGACCGCGGCGACGCGCTCGCAGAACCGCTGCAGCAGGAGGGCGGGAGGGGGCGATCCCCCCGTCGGGGAGGACGTCAGCGTCGGCCGCGCGTAGAGCACCGTGGCGTGCGACGGGTCGCTCTGCATGGTGTAGAGACCACGGAGGGAGACCGCCAGGTTCTCTGTTCCACCACCGCCGCCGCCGCCGCCGCCGCCCTGCCGTGTGGGCCCAGCAGCGATGGCAGCCGCAGTTTCTGCCAGGATCTCGCGTGGCCTCAGCGAATTGAGCAACGCCACGGCCCGTGCCAGGTCGCCGCCGCCAAGCGCCATGACGCCCAGCGTGAGGTGCAGCGTGCCCGGCGGTCTCACGGCATCGGACGGGACACCGTAGCCGGTCGTCAGCTCGGCGCGAAAGTCCAAGAGCGCCCGCGACAGCTGCACGCGTGCCGGGGACGCCGGCGATGACGATACTAGTGGTATCGCCAGGAAGTGAGTCAAGGCCGGCCTTGCGGCAGCAGAAGGACCCAGGCCACTCATATTCTCGATTTCTGTCTGTTTTCGAGGTCTGCGTCGTCTTTCCCTCGCAATCTTTGCTCGAAGCCGCGCATGCAATGGCAATTGGCATTTGAGGGTGGATTGAGCATGGGTCAAACGCAAGCCAACGAGTTAAAAGCAGGTCAACGCGAAGTCAAACGGAAGGTCAACCACGCAATTGTGTTCATGTAGGACACCACGTGACATTGTCACAGCGCTCCATCCTACGCGACTGAGATTTTGTCAGAAGGGTGCTTGTCAGGGGTTGTACAACATTACATTTATACTTTACGCGATGGAAATAATGTAAGCCGAGCCAGAGCTGCCAAATAACTTGACTGATTTTCTCGGCTATTGCAAATTTATATGTCCAATGTTGTGAAGAGATTAAGTATTCGTAGTTTCATGTAAGATGATTTTCGATTGGAGATGACCACATAGGTAAGGTAGGTATCTAGACGGTCACATCAAGTCATATTTCGCCTACTTTCCCGGCAATTTGCCAACCGTACTTGACAGCTTTGCTGCAATATAATCTTAATATATTTCAAAAACAAATAAAGATTTCAAGATGAATAAAAGTATTAGTTGACCGGATTGTGAATTTACAGCCTTGAATGAAAAGCACTGTTTACATATAAGCTGCCCTGGAGGTGGCTCAAAAAGTCCATGTTGTCGGACAAGTACAATCTATTGCCGCCTTTAACAACGCTGAAGGCTTGGCTGCTACTTATCTACATCGACTGTTTTTTTTTTGCATTTTGCTGAAAATGCGCTTTTTTATATGTTGTTCATATGTCTTTCTCGCCCTACTGACGACCACGTCCGGGCGACCCCCTCCAGAGTCCAAGGTAACGACCACCGCCGATCAACTTGACGAGCTCGAATACAGGGTAGAAAACATCGGCAATTTATGGGAAGTCTATCGCGGCAGTCTGAACGTTCCCTTAAACAGATTCACAATCGACCGCTCGCGAAAACAAATTACCGTCTACGACGCCTCCAACGCATTTGACGCGGAGCCTAGGCTTAAGCTGCGCCAAATAATGGCCCTGGTCTGGGCCAGGGCCGGACTAGCTCTTTACGAGCTCAAATCGGTTCGTTTCACAAGTATCATTGAAATATATACAGTTGAAGCTATAAGTAGAACAAGAAATGCTCTCGAAGCGGCCCGCGATGAGGCCCACGAGCCACCATCATTGAGAGAGACAGAAGTCTTTATCGTGGAGAAGGACGGGGCTGGGTGGAATGAGATCACCAAGTCACCTTTTTATTGGACCGTGGCCAAGATGTGCCAGGAGAACGAGTCTGCGATGTCAGGGAGGTCGGTCCAATCCATCAGTGTCATCTACGGTATTGGAGAAGAAATGCACATCAATATCGGTTAAATATTGGCGCAGTTATAGTAAAGGCACCAACATGAAAGGGGGCTTCAGCATCGTCGGCTAAAATCGAACGGCCACGGTCGGCATACTGGGCTCGATTTGCTGTACACCAGTATTAATTGAAATTCATACTATAGTCAAGAGAAATCCAAAATAGAATTGGGATTAGCATCATCGCTGAGTGTCGAGAGGTCTTACGCCTTTAGACGCTGAGCTTGTAGACGGGACGGTGGAAGAAGCCCATCAGCTGCCGCTATGCAGGGGAGTCTTGAGTCACGAGGGCACTATGGCGAGCACGCTGCTGCCAGCTTTTGAGTAGATTTGCATCAATCCGGCCGAAGCCCAGCTTTGCGAATGACGGTGGTCGGCCTGTACAGCTGCAGGCCGCCCTTGAGCACCAAGCTGACCTCCTCGAGGAGCACGTGCAGCCACAGTCAGTGGTAGGCCAAGGCGAGATGCTTAGGTCCTTGAAGGCGACGTCCGCGTTGTCGGCGGCTTTGAACTCGCCGTCAGCCGTGGATGCGGGCGCTCAAGACGGCGCGCGTTCTCGATCGGTGAAGAGGTCGAGCAGACAGTGGATGGGCCGGATGAGAAGCCGGACTATGGAGAACCGTGGCCTGAGCCGGCATGAGCTTGGGGACGCTGAATATAAGCATAGATGTCTTATCCCTCATCCTCCTTCTGTCTCTTCTAAGCCTTTACTTAATGAAGTTGTCTCGAGGCACTGTCTGCGACCTTGGCGCAGTTTGGGGCCTTGCCGATAGCCGTGGTATTTTCCTCCCGGATGTGCGCTACGGGCCTACTACCGAAAACGGTGAAGAGATTCACATCCATACTAAGAGCTCTATTTAAGCGGCAAGCGGCAATGCCCATGTCCATTTCTTTTCGACACAGTTACGGACGGCTGGTGGTGGTTGGCCGATGTTGTATTGGCAGGCGTCCTCACGATCAGCACTTTGAAGGTATTGATATGTTGTGATGGGATTTTGGTAGCTTCCAGATAGAGTTGGAGCAGTAAATAAATTAAAAATTATTGTTGCATCGCAACTTTGTACAAATACACCCTCCAGCTTCTCGCAGAGAAACCCGTACTGTTATCGGACCACGGGATTGCGTGCTGAAAGTCGTACCCCCGCTGACATAGCTTGAAGAATAACCCGTCATACGCTATTTCACCAAGTGTAGTTTTCAGTGTGTGTTTATGGCGGTACTGGAGGAACTTTGACTTTGGAAAAGACATTAGTAACGCCACGGGCAACGCCACGGACAACAGAACTGAGCTTTTTCCACCACGATTTGAGCTTGAGTCGGAATCTATGCTTCTTCTTCTTTTTATGTTTTTTTAGTTTCTTAACAACGTAAAAGTTTGCGTCCAAATACCGGACTTCGGCACGCTAAGACAATAGCCAGGACGTAGGTTAGCAAAGAGACCGCCTAGACAAATAGGGGATGGAACCTACAGCTTGATTAAGGGAGGTCAGCATAGCAGTGAGCCGGTACTGTCCCTCTGGTGTACCTTTGTCGATGGATATATTCGTCGATGCCGTGCCCGTTGTCGCAGGAAGTGTGATAGAGGCACCATCGCCACTCAAACTGTCTTCGCGCAGTGTGACACCGAGAGTGTTGGGTGGCTGGTTATTTTCAAGAGCTGAAGTCCATAGGATACTGATGTCTTGGGGATCCGGTGTGGCCTCTTCCACATCTATTGTAACTCCCAAGTCGTGCCCGGGCTTCACAGCTTCATCTGTCGTTATTTGTGTAATATATGCCGCGGCGCGGGCTGCGGAGGCGAGAGCGACAGCGATACTGCCGAGCTTCATAACTGTAGGTAGGTATCAGTTAGCTTGTAAGATGGTGGCTGACTTTGACATGAACAGTAGAAAGGTGGAAATAGAACAGGTCATTTATACCTGACTGATTTTTCATTCTTTTATTGTTCTTGGGTAGCTAAGACTAGCAACGCTTATGCATTACTTTCAAGTTGAAGTACCTATTGTCTTGTAAGTTAACTGGTAGTTGTAAACTATGGAAGTAATCAAATCTGACCGGGGTGACCACTTTTTGAATATATCTGCTGAAGACCAAGCAAGTGACTACCTCGGCAGCTTCCCGGGCCGGCTCTCTAACAGCTTAAGCAAATCGTAGGTAAGTAAAGCTTTAGAGTGGTTTGCAATTTCAACTAGAAAAGCAATAGACTAATAGCTATTGCTATAGCTTGATTGTTAAGCATTATAATAGCTTATATGATTTGATCATCAAACATGGGTTGGTAGATCAAATACTTATTATGTTGAATCTCTTTGTAAATGGTTTAATACCCAGCGGAATGCTCACAGGTAAAGACTTTAAATGTAGTTGTTTCTGTGAAGATCACAAGTTCATTCCCTTTCGTCAAGTTCCTTTGAAAGTTTACTACTACTAATCCTGATTGATTTGATTTATACGACCGTTGGGTATGCACTGTGGTAATAACCTGACTTTAGCCCCCAGTTTGGAAGGACTTGTGCTATTCGCTACTATTGCAAAGCCCTTATAGCCCGGGTCTTGATAAACCACGTTACGCGGATTATACAACAGCCACTAGTATAGAGTATCAAGAAAGAGAAGGCAACTTATCTGTTCACGCCTCCGTCTGGTACAGTGCTTCGGGTATTGACGTCAATGAGTAGAAACAAAGAGCAGCAAGGAAAAGCCGCGCCACCACGAAAACAAAAGAAGAAATGGGCACAAAGTGAGAGCAACAAAGTTATAGCCGCTATCGTGCTTTCGTCTCGCTAACCTGTATTCTAGCTAGAACCTGTGGTGGTTCTGAGCAATTTGAGAATGTAACGTGGTACCTTTGTCACAGAACGAGTTAAAAATAAAGACAAAGGGAAACAGTTGCGGAAAATAGTGACCATATCCTCCATATCGCCACCACAGCGC
>JASAOQ010004581.1:35439-47953 GCA_031306065.1 Pseudopyricularia cyperi | reverse complement strand
AAACCCTAGACTCCTCTGCACTGCTCTATTGCTTCAACCCATTGTACCCTACCTTAGGAACAGGCCCCCGATACCTGATCGTAACAATGAAACGGACTCGGCATATGATTGTACTTGTAATACTGAGGGATTAAATCCCTCATCTCGTTGTCGAATGCAGATCTCAATCAAGTAAATAACCTGAAATTATCTATTATGTTCACCACAGTCATTGTATAGAAAAATGTAACTATTGTCATTTGATCGGGGTGTCCCGAGCAAAACATATGTGCCTATATATAGAGCCTATCCTTGGTCGCCTTCTTGCAGTTGGTTCGATGAATCATCAGTCCTGCCCACAGCTTAACAACCCAAATTTCAAAGTTCGCTCCAATCCTTTGTCAAGTATCATTCATCCTATACCTACCCAAGATGCAACTCTGCACCACCGCCTTCACCTTGGCATTTGCCTTCGCTGCCAGCACCTTGGCATTTGACCACCATCCCGACACCTCCACACTCATTACTGGGATTCAGACGGTGACAGGCGTGGTGGAACAACACGGAGACTTGGATGTGACGCTCATCACGGATGAGGTGCGCGGCGAGCCGCAAAGCCAAGAGCACCTCATCGTGTTTGGCGTACTGCCTGGAAATCTGTATAACCCGAGAACACAGATGCCCGATAGCATCGGTGACGAGGTCGAAAGGTTTCACCTGTCTGGTGAACAACAAGAAATTGAGCTTACCGCCGGCGAACGAAAAACCATAAAAGTCTTCTTTACAGATGCTGTAGCCCCGGGAGAGTATTGGTTGGTTACCAGGATCATCAGAAGCCGATCTGTAAGTCTCTATCCTGCTCATCCATACATGCAGGTAATCAGTTGCAAGTATTTAACATGAGGTTTTTGTTCCTAGGGGGGCCGGAATATGAGCGTATACTTCTATAATAGGGTCAGAGTTACAAGAGACACGCAACCCAGGGGGTACAACAATGATGATTCGATGGATGAGGATTCGTCAGATGAGAATAAGCCAGAAGAGGTAACGATAGATGAGAAATTCGACGATGGGGAGACGGACGATGATGATACGGCGTCGGTGGCTGGCCCGCCAGCACACTAAAACGCAGGGCATCACTTCTTATAATGCAGAAAGACCGATCAAAAAGTTCTGTAGATTGACGAACGACAGAACGATAAGCCCTACAGGTTGATTACTGTGTGAAAAATTGAATTCACCCAACGAAGAATATTTACGGCGAAAGATTCATTGGAATCTAACTACATTTATTAGAATGGGAAAGGCTAGGGAATCGCAAATTGGTATGTGTATACACATAAGTACGTTTGCTATTGAGAAGACCACTTTACTGTCGAGTTATCTGGTAGCACCAAATTTACTGTCCATTTTGGATTCGATTAAAATATGTTCGCATTTATCAACCCCAGCGATTCGAATGTTTAGTTGCTTTCACCCGTTGTACCCTTACCTTTGGGGACAAACACCGATACCTAGATCGTAATAGATGGGCAGATGGTGAATGATGACCTCGAAGATGGGGGAAATAGTAAGTGAGGATATTGATATCGAAGATCGAGGAGGAAATACCACTAATAGGGCTCTGTAGTTGTATCCCTCCTAGGACACCAAGAACCCGCCCACGTCAATGAAAAGAGATATTAAAGGCCGGTAGCGGTTCAAAGAGGGGAGACGGGCTGGAACTGGTGAAGCAAGGAAAAAGAAGGGTCTTGAAAAGGGCAAAGTGAGATTTGTTGGCATAGGCTATAAAACCGATTAACAAACCAAATACCACACGGTGCTCTATTACCCAAGAATGAGAAAGTTACTGAGCCGTTTTGCCACCGATCCTCCTATGCCAGGCGTGGAACTCGGCGTCTTGGGGGGAAGTTTGACTGTACAGTCAAGTTCCACAATGAAAATGATGTCTTTGGCCTCTCGTGTTGTCTAGGCTGAGTTGGATTCTTTCTCATCTTGCTTTAAAGTTGGGCCAACAAATGTCTGGGTAAATTTGCAGCCGGATTAGACGAGTTTCCACAACGGGAGGTACCCAAGACCATCAAAAATCCAACTTAGGCCTCTATTGCAGATTAGCCTCGGTCAAAAGTCACAATCAGTGGCGGTGTATGCTTAATTAGATAAATATTCGCTACTGAGAGAAAGCCTAACTCATAGGCAGAGCAGAAAAGAGCTAGGATATCTATATGACATATGTTGAAAAGCTAACAAGCGTCATGCCTTCAAGGAAGGAGTTTTGTCGTGAGTTTTGACAATCCCCACCCATAACCACTTGTCAACCCATTGCTTATTGAACCTGGTTGAGAGGAGGAGCTCAAAGATCTTCCAAATATTATGACCAGCTCAAAGCCACAAAGAACAAGGCCGCTGTGCGGATGGACCAAGCATCACTTCGACAAAAGCGCTACATCCCAGGCCAACGGCCTTCATTCAGCCACCAGCAACTCTTCGGCTCCAAGTCAAACACTAGCCCAAGCTCAATGTGCCCCTGAGCCATCGGATCCCCAGGGTATTGCGCCCTCCAGTGTACATGCGAAGGCTTCAGATCCCCGAGCTCGTGGCGGTATGCCGTCAGAATCCGGATCAGGACCTGCCCGATGCCCGGCCGCACCAGCGCCCCAAACCATATCGCATTGGCATCGATATCGCGTATTGGGCACCCGAGCCGCTTCACAAAAGTAGGGTTAACCACCACCCCTTCGTTGGCGACGCCGACGTCCCCGTTCACACGGATGTGCGCTAGCACTCCCGCCGTGCCGGCGTGGGCTAGCGCGTTGACGAACGCCACTCTGCGCAGCCCCGCCACGCCGACGTCTTCTGGCAGGGGACAGTGCGCCCATGCCCAAAATAGGAGCTCGCTCATATGAGCGCGCTCAGAGACACCGGGGAAGGGCCACCCGGCGCCGTCCTGGCGACTCATGTGCGAGACGAGCATCCACCCGTGGCAGTGGTTGCACCACATGTCGACCACGAGCCGGCTGTGATCCTCCCGGCGCTATCGTATTGATGATTTCAGAGCGGGCAATTCGCCCGCCATGCGTGTGGCCATCGTGGGATCCCATTCTGGCTTCATCTTCACCTGTCGTCGCTGCCAGCCGTCGCACCACGGGTCGACTCCGGCCCGGCGCAGGAAGCCGCATGTGGAGGGAGTCAGGTACTCGACCGGAATGCCGGGGATGTTGGATACTGTGTAGCCATGCGAGAGCTTTGGAAGGTCGAGCGTCTTGTGCGAGCCTTCCAGGATGGCCAGCTGGAGATCCGCCAGAAGGTCGAACGCCTGGCGGTTCGGGTGTGGTAATCCGTAGAACTGGGGTATGCCGATTTTCTCGCCTGCCAGCTTTAGTAGCTCTAGCTCTCGCGATAATTCCATTTCTGTCAATATTGAACTTGAAGTAGACGGGATGTTGATGATCAATGACAGCAGGGCTTCTATTATACGGACCCTCTGTGCCAGGGTTGTATGTGACATGAAGCAGCATGGGCGTGCTGAGATTCGACCGCCACTGAAGAGCTATGAAGAGCTAGAGAGAGAGAGAAATAAAAGAAGCCATTCTTTCCGCAATAGAATAGCGGAAGTCGCTTCCTTGCTTTGCCATTGTCGGTTGTTTCGACTCGCAACAGAGAGGCCCAGCCCCTGGTAGCAGCTTCCTGACCTCGTCAAAGCAAGATTCTCGCAGGAGTTCAGCCATCACGCTGCGTCTCTTGACGCAACGCTCAACCAGGCCCGCGGAAGCTAGGAGCCCGACCAGCTGCCTGCTTCCCGCTCCGCACAGCCAAATATATCGTTACGACGAGATATGCGAGACCAATGGCAGCCATGACACCCAGAGACAAAAAAGACATCAGAAACGCCTTGTTGAAGTCCAACTGAACGTCATAAAAGCCCAGACTCTGTCGAGTCTCGAGCGGATACCGCATCAACAACAGATTCTGCAGCGAATGTGGCAGGATCACGGCAAACAAAACCAGTCCCCGTTTCCACCCGCGCTGCCTCATGTGCAGCTCCTCCATCGACATGCCCAAGACCTGAACCAGGAAGCAGGTTGGTGGTCCACCTACGCAGATGATGCCCATTATGCCCGTCGAGACCATCACCTGCAACCAGCTGCCGCCGCTGGAACTGCCGTCGCTATTGAAAGAGAGGCCGAATATGATGATTGTGAGTGGGATGGCTGTCAAGACTAGGGCAATCAGGTACGGCCAGACCCAGGGCGCCGTATGGTAGTAGTCGCGTGACAGACAAGCTGATGGGTCTTGTTTCTCTTGGCAGGCGTCTACCATATTGACTATCCCTTCCTCAACGACGGAATGACCATGATGGGGCGGCCTTGGCGCAACTCTAGTTTGGGCACTGTCAAACCTCAAGTCACCATGTATCCCGGACTGTTGGTCTTTTGGAATACCGCTTGTAGATGTCGTGCGCCTCACACCAGAAACGATAGTCTCGACCAGGTGAACGAGAGGTGTTGCAAGTAGGAGCAGAGGCAGAGTCTGCCCAAACGTCCATTCATCCTCGTTTTCCAGAATCCGGACCGGGACCGTCCTGCGTGTCCCGACCAAACGGAAAGTGCCCCACAAAAGAGAGAACAAAAGAAGATATGCCTGTAAAGACGGGCAGAAGTTAGCTTTTCGAGATGTGTTTCTATGAGTTTATCTGGAATAGAAGGTACCAACCTCGGCCAAAACAGAGCCGTACAGGTCAAGGAACAACCGCACCGTTAGCTGAGCTGCAACCACCGGCCGCAGACACAGAGCTGTCCAGAGGTAGTACCGAGATGCAGAAGATGGCAATGGCTGGGCTTTCTCCAGAAGCCACACAGCATGGGTCCGGTAAAGTTTGCCAAGAGGCCCCCGTCCTCGCGTCACGGCCAGTCTTGAGCTCAACGAAAATAGTCTGCATGAATGGGTGGTGAAGCTGAAAACCAGCAGCGCGGCGGAAAATGCAGCCCGCTGAAGCGCTACCGAGCCGCCCGACTGGCGTGGGGCGTGTATGCATTGCTCCGGGGGCGTGAACGAGCGGAACATGGGCATGCTGTAGTCGTTGCAGGCGAGGATGTATCCCTCGTCGCCAGACTGGCCGCCACTATGACCGCCTTCCAAACTCTCCATAGGCGCCTGAACCATGCCCAGTCCCTGCTTGACGTCGAAAAAGCACACGGCCGGTGACGCCGGGGTTGCGGGACTTAAGTGGCCGACCATTTCCCAGTCAAAAAAGGCCGTCGGGACGGTGGCGATCAGCAGCATGATGACGAGAGCGAGCATCAGCAGCCAGCGGACCAGGCGACGGCGTGGGTGGTGGCGAAAGTGGTGGCCGAGGACGGTCAGGCCCGAAAGGTGTGTAGCGCTGGAGAACCAGGCCAGGTGCACCACGATCTGCCAGTGGTAGGCGGTGATGGGCACGCAGGACAGGAGGGAGAGGTAGCCGCTGCCGAGGATGGCGATGCCGGTCAGGAGCTGGATGTCACAGATGAAGACGATGCACTGGAGAGGTCAGTTGGGGGAAGTTGGGGGAAGGGAATGTTCAAGGCAAAGACTTGAAAGATCTGCATACCTCGGTGAATGGCTGCCGGCCATGGAAAGTCCATTGACGCAACGGGCTGTCTTGCTTCAAGGTTACATTCTTTATGTTCCTGGCCTTTGTTCGGATCCAGGACAGAAATGCGACGTCGATTGGGTTTGGCTGCCACCAATCTTGCTGTCCGTTGTCGGCATGTCCACCTTCAAAACTGGAGACACGTTCCGGATCTTGAGATGGCGCGCTCGTCTCAAAGGGGTTCTTGATAGGGTCATAAGCAACGAGGTAATGACACACCAACAGCATCAGTGCGAGATAACCCGTCGCCACGAAGCTACTCAAAACCTTGCGGTTGGGGACCTAGTCAGCGCTTCCGAGGGCACAGCTCAATCAAGCGCAGAGGTCGATGCTTACTCCGATTCCCGAAATGTCTCCATACGGTTCCAGTATCCGACTATGAAGCGCGGGATTCAAGCAGTTCAGTGTTTCGTGCTCGGCGCAATGTGACATTATCTTTTGTGCATAGGCACTCGCTGATGTTGTTCATGTCTGAGAAGCACTGTACAGCAAACTCAGGAGCGCAAAACCTTTCCGGGAAGCAAAAGATCGATGGCAAGCCACAAGAAATACCTTTTGAGACTTATATTACGTTTCTCAAAATTCCAAAAGCCAAAGCTAGATAGAGCGTTCCCGGTGTGGCGAATGGTCCCAGGGGCCTTTGTTCCAACGGCCCAAGCCGACGCAGAAAACAGGCAATCGGCTGTGTTTGCCTCGTAGTTCGACATGTTCGCTTCACTGCAGGTCCCAGGCTGCAGTATTCCTTTGGGGGCGAACGATCGGGAACGGGCGAATAAGCTGTCAGGGGGCTGGGTGTTGTAGCTTGGCCATGATATGCACTGCGCCACACAAAGTAGACTTCTTGTGATATTTTTGTGCATGTCTTTGTAACTGGTGCGACACGATACCAAGGGCAAGATAAAGAATGGAGACCGATATTTTCAAAAAGGTGCCATTATCAAGAAACCTGCCCCCTCTCAGCGACTGTTATATTGCAGAGCTAACACCGTCTCCAGAATCTCGGCAGCAGCGGATCAATGCCTGTAACGATATGGAAATATCGCAGCTATATCTGTTTTGCCAGTCAAATATGTATAGAGTCAAGTTCTCGGCTGTGAAAACCAGGTATACCGTACACCCAGACAGCTACCAGCAGCCATCAGGCCATGACGGTTCAGCACAGGCACTCGACTGCCATAGCACGCCACTATGAGGTGTGCTTTCATCGCAGCGCAGCTTGGTGCCCTTCCATTCGCTGATCGACAAAGCCACCGCAGCAGCGGCCCCCAGGGCACCAACATGGTGGGGATCTCGGGCATCGGCACGGCTTAGGGCCAAGCGTGCGTATTTTTGCGACTGTGCCGGCTGACCCGTACGACGTCGCGCTGGCGTACGAAATGACGGCGGCATGGGTTTCGTCCGCGCACGGGTTGGAGCCGGACTTGGGCAGGGCTTCAGAGTTGCCGCGCTCGGGGACTTGTGGCGCCGGGAGAGAGTTAGGGCTTTCGGTGGGCTTGCGAGCTGGATCGAGAGAGATGTGCACAGGGAGGAGGCAGTCGATTTCACTATAAACCATGTGCTAGGTACCTGATGGTGCGTTATGGCCTTTTAGGATACCGGACTATGGGCTGAAAGGCTCGAAAATCTCGGGGAAGGCGGTTATCGTTCGCTGATTGTTCACTCTTTCATGACCTCACCTCAGCATGGACGGGACTGTCATTTTCGACGAACATCAGTATACGTCAAGTTGATAGATCTCATGAGAATCTGACCTGTCGCCAGAGACACCCGGTTTTCCTTTGAGCCATGGTGAAATTACCAGGACAATCCCCCAGTAGCATGCCAAGGAACAATAGCCATGTCGGTTTCTGCATGCTTTGGCAGCTGGGTGGGATAATGTCTTTGTTCGCATGCACAGCACCCATGTTCTTTATTCATACGTCTTGTACATAATTATCCGACTGAACCGTAAGATGATCAGCCCTATTTCGTCCCGCATGCAAAGCTTGCCATCACCATCCGAGGGTTCCAGTTTACAGAAGGTCACTGTCCAAAGAAAAGTACAGTATATACCGCGATCCTAGCCATTCAGTTAAACGGGCCTCGTACAGCCTTGCAAAGCTAACCTCTCAACATGTCACAGGCACAAGTATCTCCGTGTCTGCTGGCCATCAGCCGAAAAATCAACGCACACAAGCAGCAGAATATTGACTGGGCCCGGATCATCGCTTTGGAGTACACCGTCTGCTCTTTTGCCCTACCAGCGGAGCTGATCCTCTCCCAGAGCACCAAAGACCTTCTCCTGGACGAAGGACTGCAGCTCCGTAGCCCGAGTTGGCCCCTGGTAACACCAAGCGAGGAAACTGCTGAGAACACGCACCTTGTCACCGTCTCCCGCAACGCGCCGTCGCATGCGGGTGGTGACGTTGCCCTCTGCTTTGAGGGGCTCTTTAACCTGGAAAACGGCTGGGTGGTGATCAAATTCATAAAGCCTCACGGTTGCCCCCCAGGACCGCAGTCCGTTCCCACGATAGAGTTCATCGCGTACGTCTGGGCTGACCTCGCAGGTAAGTTGTACGTCGAGAAAGACGTATCGCCGCTCAGGGCCTTTGTGCTAGAGGACATCCCCGGCATGCCGGACAGCGCCATGCAGTGCGGGCAAAGAACCGACTCGGCCAGCTTTGACGACCTGATCCGTAACCACGGGCAGGCCGCGCGGACGCTCCAAGAGGCCGTGACGCCCGACCAGGACGTGTTCCCCGGTAGGGTTCCCGGGGCGCTGCGCTGGGATAGGGTAAGCAGGGACGGCCGCTCCGGCGGGCTGATATCGCTAGTGGAGAGGCCTCGGGCGGACGACGAGCAGCCTAGCGCGGTGCAGACTGTGCGCGTGGGCGTGCCGGTGTTCACTCACCCGCTGCTGACGGCCAGGTCTCACGAGGCGCTGATTGAGGGGTCGCCCGAGGTGGCCGAGATGCCGGTGATGGTAGAAAGTAGCAAGCAAGACCTGGCCCGGGATTCGGCTGCCGGGATGGATGCCGAGTCGTTCAGACGACGGTTTGAACGGCTGAACTTTGATGAGCCATCAGGGGAGTCGGGCGCCTACGCTGGGCGATGTGGGAATGGAGCTGGGAATAGAGAAGGCGGGTTGTGGGAGAGTGAGACTTCTGAGGTGTCGCATAGTCTTGCAAAGAGGGAGAAGCGCAAAGGAATGGTCTTTACCGGCAGAGACGCTTGGATCGAGGGTGGGAGTGGAAAGCCATCTTGATGGTTCACGCTACTGGCACGTTGGCTATGGCCGAATTGGCAGATAAAAGCTTAACTTAATGTTTATCAAACTAACTAACTAGCCAGATTTAGGAAAAGGAACTGACTGAGTAGAAACGAATTATAGATTGAACATGAAGCAATCTCCAGTTCTTTACTCAATGTGGCTTTTCCATCCAGCGGCATGACATACTGCCGCACCGAAACAGCAAACACGTATAGCGAGACATGATGTTGTACAAGCTTCGCTTGCAGCCGGGGAGCAAAAGAATATAGCTGCAAAGTAACACTCGTAGTGGTATGGATGGAATGGTAGTCATGCTGACGATGATTGAGACGGTGTGTAGAGGATGACATGTTCGTTGCAGGGCCGTTTTTGCGGGGGGATGACACCAATATCAAAGTCAGGGGCATTTGCTGGTTCTTGTAAGCGCCTCTCTCCCCAAAGACCAGATACGGCTTGCATCCATGTGGCCCCCTAACCAGCAGCAAGGGGTACAGGAAAGGAAGCATGCAAGATGCACTCGAGGCAACACACGCATATGAGATTCGAGGGCATCCGCCTCCAGGAGAGCTCGTTAAATACCGCCCAGTGATTGGGCATATTACCCACCATCTGCTTCATCTGCCGAGTAAGACAGGGCGCGTGCGGCACTCGAGCACAGCCAAGGTTCGTCGTCAGCCAACGGATTACTGTCGCTGAGCTGCTGGAGTATGATAAAAACCCACCAGACGCCATCCCTGCACATCCTACCAAGCATCTGGGCTTTTGGCAGATGAAACTCACGATACTGTGATGAAAGCGATGGGATAATGATGAGCTTTTGTTGATGTTTTTTTGTTGTTTCTTTGTCTTGGTTTTCTTTCCTTGTTCAACTCTCTTCACATCTCCTTTGTCTTTTGTTCTATTTTACTTTGTACTTTACAGAGTCTCAACCCAACTCGACCCCCCCTAGAACCCCGGCTGAACACGGCGCTAAACCCCACTGTCTCCACTATACCCAGCGCCTATAGCAACCGGCAAACATCACCAAATTCCGGCCATGTTTGTGCTTCACTTTTTACCCGCAATCATGGCGTTCGCGGGCTGGTTTGGATTTGCGCACTCAAAAGCAGTATTCGCACACTTTATGGTCAGCTCTTCACACTCATACCAATATATAAACCATCACTAACACCTCACAGGTCGGCAACGTCGCCTCCTACAATGTGTCCGACTGGCAAGATGACATCCGCCTGGCCGCCGATGCCGGCATCGACGGCTTCGCCCTTAACATCGCCTCCAAGGACCCGTCCATCTTCCCCTCGATCCAGCTGGCCTTTGATGCCGCCGCGCTGACGGCAAAGTCCGCCAATTCCACCAGGGCCGCCAAGAACTTCAAGCTCTTCTTCTCCTTCGACTACGAGGCCCAGGGCCCCTGGCCCAAGCAGGCCGTCATCGACCTCGTCAACAAGTACAAGTCCAACCCGGCCTACCAAAAACACCACAACACCACCAGACCCCTCGTCTCCACCTTCGAAGGGGCCGCCAGCAGCGCCGATTGGATCGACGTCAAGGCCCGCACCGGCGCCTTCTTCGTCCCGGACTGGAGCGGGGCCGGCGCCCCCGCCGCCGTCGGCACGGGCGTCGTCGACGGCCTATTCAGCTGGGAGGCCTGGCCCGACGGCGCGGCCGGCATGGCCACCCGGCCAGACGAAAGCTACCGAGCCGCCCTCGGCCGCCAGAGGGTCTACATGATGCCCGTCTCCCCCTGGTTCTACACCAACCTGCCCGGCTGGGGCAAGAACTGGGTCTGGCGCGGCGACGACCTCTGGCGCGACCGCTGGGAGCAGGTCCTGGCCGTGCGGCCCGAATACGTCCAGATCATATCGTGGAACGACTACGGCGAGAGTCACTATATTGGACCCGTCCGCCCGGCGTGTCTGGGGCTTTTCGAGTCGGGAAAGGCACCGCTCAACTACGTCAGAGATATGCCGCACGACGGCTGGCGCGCGCTGCTGCCGTGGGTCATCGAGGCGTACAAGACCGGGAAGCAGCCCGCGGTGAGGGAGGGTGACGAGAAGTTGACAATCTGGTATCGGAAGAACCCCGCGACCGCGGGCGGCGACTTTGGCACGACGGGCAACAACAGGGGCCACGGGCAAAAGCTGCTCAAGCCCGGAGACGTGCTGCAGGACAGGGTCTTCTTCTCCGCGCTGCTGGGTCGCCCGGCGAACGTGTCGGTGGCGATTGGAGGGAAGGATGGCAGGACGTCGTGGGACAGTCAGCCCAGGAACGGGACGGGCATCTATCACGGGAGTGTGCCCTTTGATGGACGGAGCGGAGCGGTTGTTGTGACCGTGAAGAGGGACGGAAAGATTATAAAAGAGGTCAAGGGTATTCCGATCACAACGAGCTGCGAAGCTGGTTTGGTGAATTGGAACGCGTGGGTTGGGTCTGCATGAGAGCGTTTATTTTTGCATTCAGCGTGTTGTTCATTCGAATTTCTTCATAACCTGTTGGTTTGACATTTTTTGTGCCTCTGTTGAGAAGCTGTGCGAACAACCAGTAGATTTCTCCTCTTGGCTACTACTTCGCTACGGCCGCGACACGAACGGCGTCTTCCAGTACCCCGGAAACTGCGAGGGCACCTTTGTCGCCAGCCACCTCACAACAGCCGCGTTGACCTCCTCGGGCTTGTCCATGGCGACCCAGTGCCCGGCCTCGATGCTGACCTCGGTCAGGTCCTCGCACAGCTCGCGCATCGGCTCCGCCAGCCGCGACACCGCAGTGTCGCATACGCTGTCCCACCTGGCCTCGACGAAAAGCACGGGCATGGTCAGGCGACCGCCGTTGGGCGCGCCGGACAGGTACGCCCCGTTCCGCTCAAAGTTGAGGTAGTAGGCGTTTGGGCCGTCGAAGCCGTTGCGCTCAAACTCGGCGACCATGCGGTCGAACGCGGGCCGGTCGCGCGCAAACAGCGACGCCTCGAACGGCATCTCCGGCGGTCCAGCGTCGGGGCTGCCGAACCACCCGCCCATCTTGCGCACCGTCGCCGTGAAGGCCGGCTTGCGGTACGTGTCCGCGCTCCCCCGCCGGTACAGCGCCTTGACGGTCCCGGCGACGTCCTTAGCCAGTTGCGCGGAGCTGGCCTCGGGCTGCTCGTTGTGAAAGGCCATGTAGTCCCACTGCGCGAGCGGGAACTGGGACGCCGGGTAGAGGGACCGGTCCGACAGCGCCGCCAGCCTCTCGATGCCGCCGGAGCCCAGCACGCCGTAGGGCACCGTCATGCAGCACACGGCGGCGCACTTCTCGGGCCGCATGGCCGCCAAGGCCCACACCAGACCCGCGCCCCAGTCGTGGCCGATCCACACGGCCCTGTCGCGGCCCAGGTGGAACAGGAGAGCGAGCATGTCGGACACGTGCTCGCTGAGGGCGTATGCGGAGGCGTCCTCGGGCACGCTGGAGCGGCCGTAGCCGCGGGTGTCGGGCGCGACGGCGCGGAAGCCCAGGGCGCTCAGGGCGAGGAGCTGCGGCTTCCAGGTCTCGCCGTTGGCGGGCCAGCCGTGCACGAGGATCACGAGGGGGCCATCCGAGGGGCCGGCGGACCAGTAGAAGGTCGTCTTGTCGCCGTGTTCGAACTGGTTCTCTGTGAGAGAAGGCATTGTGGCGGGGGTGAT
>JASAOQ010004581.1:5082-35382 GCA_031306065.1 Pseudopyricularia cyperi | reverse complement strand
GGGGTGAAGGGGTGGCGCTATTTATATACCTCGGACGAACTCTGTTCGTGTGGGGACCAGACTCTGGGTCCGACGGAGTTCGGTGAAAGCCCGCCGGCCGTATTTAGCGGGGGTGGGCCTGCAAATCCCCGGCGAGAAAAGGCCGTCCAGCTTGTCCGGCTCGATTGCGCCGAGGCTTGTTGCCAAAATGGATTAGTCATGGCCTTGCATATCTATTCCTGTAAGTGGTCACATCAAGGTTGATCATGAGGAAGCATGCGCGCACTATGATAACAGAATGGATTACAAATAATGGACGAATGCCCGGTTGTCGCTCTCATGATTTTACTTGTTTCCGGTTGCAATTCTGGCTGACCAAGCTCGCTTCTCGATCCGGTGGATCTACGGTCATGCATGTCAGCACAACACATGCAATACCATCTTGGCTCACTTACGTTGCTCGACCCCGACTCCGAGCCGCCTGCACCCGGGCCCGGACCTGCTCCGCCCTCCGCCGTCATCGGCATCAACGTCAGCAACAGAAACCGGTCCGCTAGATTCGTCTCCCCGCCGTGGGAATGCTCACCAATTACACTTCTCTATGCTCCCGCGGCGCCAGGCGATCCGGGCCGGGATCCGCCCGCCAAAGGCATTGGGCATGTTGGCCAGCGCGCGCACCACATGCGCCGCGAGCCCCGACGCGACGAGCTCCTCAAAGCAGCCCAGCCGGTCATCCTCGTCCCTCGCGGCGCAGACCTCGCCCTCGTCCCCTCCCGGCTGCAATCCTCAGCTGCTCTACCGCGGCCCTTGTGTAGTCGTGCTCCATGTTGGCGACAATGACGCGCTGCAGTGGCGGGAGCGCGCCAGCGACACTGCGGCCCATGTGCGCGGCCACGGAGCGCCATGCGCGGTACACCCACTCGGGCATGTGCACGGGATCCCCGACCGCGTGGCCCGGGTTGAAGATGTCTTTCGTGTTGGTCACCTCGCGATACATGTATGTGATGTACATCCACTGGCCCGTCATGCTGCAGTAGGCTTCCAATTTCGGATTTGCGCTTGGGACGGCGGGCTCCTTGGGTCTAATGCATACCCTGGCGATGTCATTTGAGTCCTTGATCCCGTATTCGGCCAGCCAGCTGCGTGCTTCGTTTGGAAGCTCCTTGGGGAGTCGGTGGAGGTTCGGGTGTGCCTGATATTGTACCTGTCCCTGCTTGTGTCTAGGGTCGTTTCTGGATTGTCTGCTCGGCCCAAAACTATGTTGGTCTCCAAAACTTGCAGAAGGGCCTTGCCTAGCTCGAGTGATGCCATCTTCTCCCTGTACTTGGATCAGTAGCGCAGCAAGATCCTTGTTGCCTGACTCACTACTGATGGATGGACAAAGAATGTAGCTGCAAAGCGGTCTGTGGGAAGCATTCGAGGGTATCATATGTCAGTCGTTGAGCTTGACAGACAGCGGATTTATACAAGTATAAGCGTCTGTCATGCTGCTGGACTCCCTCAGCTTTTTGTCCTTGAAAGACAGAGAGTAAGCCTTTATTTGTCTGTTATGCAAAGAGTTTTGTTTCCCCAATAGACAAAGATGTTATAGCGCACGAATCTGGCCTTTGGTTATGCCATCTCTAATTCTGGCAAACTGGGGCATCAAAAGTCAGTAAACACCATTCTTGTTTCCAAAATCTGCATGTCACCATCAACTTTATATAAAATTCTTCAACATGATTCTCAGACTTTCGACAAAAGCGCGTTCAACGTCATCCTCACCCTACAGCACCTTCCCCCGTTTCTCTTTAAACCACGACTAAACAGGGCCGGCACAGATGGTTACGGCTATAATGGCGTGCCAGTTTTGATCTCAACCCGGGCTGCCCGAGATTATCGCGGATTTGGAATACCCGGATAACAGAAAAGGCCCACAATGGAAGTATTCGACTTCTGGAAGCGGGCCAGAGGGTCCTGCTCGTATGCCCTTATGGGAAACTCGCGTCTGCAAGGCCACCCTTGGGATCTTGGCTTGTGGCGCGGCGCTGGCTTGGGTTTACAACGAGCTCCTTTTCAAAGCTAGAGAGAAGGGTGATCCAAAGCTGGAAATCCTCGCGTGGATCTACAGTTTTGAGTATCTATAATATCGCCTATCTGCTAGCGAGATGGCGACCCGCGACCCGGTTGCGCCCCTGAGGCTCAGGCTTCTCGAACATTTCCTGCAGCAGCACATTCGTCCTCACAAATGACGACTTGGAGGGTCGAGACTGGTCGCCAGACTGGGGTTACTCAGATGGCTCTGAACTACTTACCACTTCCGAGCCGGTCCCGTCTCGCGTCTATGGTCATGATAAAATGTAAAAGAGGCTGCTGGACACAATCCCGCAGATATGTGGGAATTCCGTATACCTGATACGATTAACTCGGTTTTTTGTTTCAAGTTTCCACTCGAGTATCCTAGGCGACCAGTGTCAGTACGCTTCAGCATTTAAAAGGGTGAGTGTTCTCCATTTTCAGATATGCTAGAGAGGGGTACAGAGTCGGGACCTATGTTTTGTACTCCCCCTCCGGCTTCCTGCACTAAGCACCTACCGTTCCCCATTGTGCCAAGAGTGTGAAAGGTTTCATGAGCCGCTGTTATCATTTTCGAGCCCTCATCTTCTGCTTGATATGCCCAAAGCCAGTCTGGTGTTTGTTAAACACAGAAACATGGGGTATTCAGTGGCAGGGATATAGATAAAGTGGAAGACTGGTAAGAGATGCCTGCAAATCTATGTGGAGGTGTCCCTTCATCTATAGCAAGATACCGGCAACACTCTTGTGGATATCCTACACGTCTGACACAACATCATTAAGCAAGCCTTGCAGCTCTGGCTTTAATGTCGCCCTACTCGTCGCCCAAACGATGAGCTTAGATTAATGATCTTCAAATTTCTTTCGGTCGATATTCCCTGCTAAAGCAATGGGGTGACTGTCTCGTACCAGCTCCGAAGATAGCCTGTGTTGAGCCTCACGGCATTCCTGATACAGTCTACATGGTGCTTTTCTCTGTTGGTTTCTCGTCGGGCCAAGCTGCGACTGGTTCACTCATCTTCCAATTGCTAGGACTTTGTCGTCGTAAACACAAGATTCCAAAATGATTCCCCGGGATCAGAAGGGAGTGACTCCATGGCTGGTAAGGTCAGCTGTTAGCGTGATATTGGATGAGGGGAAAATGGTGACAAAAACCCAAACTGTCCGGGTGATTTTGAAGCGTTTCCGTCATGTTCAGCAGTGAAGCATCTATAGTCTCGGCTTGTCACGGGCAGACTGGAGGGAATGGCCTTGGCTATTGCATTTTGCTCAAAGGCCGTGTTGAGAAAGCCTCTAGGAGCCATCCACGCAGCCAATATCCACGGCTTCTAGTCTTCATCAACCGCCATCATAAGCACAAGGATAGCGTCTTGTAGCTACTCCAGTTAGACTAGTGGTACAGGAGCCTACCTTGCCCGAACTGCACGACCATCCTGATAGAAGTTTATATTGAATCAAGCCGGGAACAACTCATCCAGCCCGGTCATGTGCCCAAATCCGCACGCAATATCTACCAGTTTGCAAACAGATATTTCATACCGGCCCACATCTCCTCGCCGCTTTCACGAATATTCCATCGCGGCATTATCCATTCACGCCGATCGTCCACCATGGGCCTAAGCTCGAACGTCCACGACAATTCGGCTTCGGCGATATCTTGAGCCCAGTCGATGGAGACTCCGTGAGCTTGATAAAAACCCGCACACAATGTCCCATAGACGTAGTCGACGCCGTGAACGCCGCCGATAGCCTGCGTTACGCCGCGGGCCAGTTCCACCTGGCGGGAGAGCCTCGGGGCGATGGCCTCGCAATCATAGCCGTACGGCAGCAAAATCAGCTGCGAATATGAATGCCAATCGGCGAAGAACTTGATGCCTTGAGTCGCTTTGACGGCGAGCATGTGCTCAACGAGAGCCTGGGTTTCGGGCGCGTCGCCGGCCTCACGGCCCTGGTACGTTATGGAGCTGGGGAAAGTCGATTCGTCAAAGTACCCTACAGACCAGTGGTGCGGCCAGTTGCGGTTTAGATCAGTCCCGATAAAGCGAGAGTAGTCGTGCTTTTGGCGGTTTTTCCGCCATAAACGATCAATGGTGTATGTATAGACGAAACCTATGATATTCAAGGGCAGGATGGGAATGTTAGAAAGGGTTAGTATATCGTTTCGGGTCGGTACTGCCAGGATGCGGCCGCCCAACAAAGGTAAAATGGGCTCATAGACTTACCATCAGGGTTGGCGATAGGAATAACGTAAAAGTCGACCGTGTCAAGGACTTTGGAGATTTCGCTTTTTTGGAGGTAGCCAGAAATAAGCTGGTATGTTATATATTCGACGGTCTAATAATTGCGATCAAAACTGCCCAGTTAGCACTGCATTATATGCCTGTGTAAGGGCAGAGGAATGTCACGGTTGCGCCATTTGGGAGGATTCGATTATCTGCCCAGCCGCAGCACCAGCGCAAAAGACTGGAGACGTAGAAAACTAGTTTTTTACGCTGTCCTAGATATATCAGGCCCAGGATCCGAATCGGAGATGGGAACGACGGAAGTTGGGGAGGATATACCGGTGCGGCGATCCATTCGCGGGCGTGGGCGGTCGCATGCCAAACTACAGCTTTATTAACCCCCCTACCCATATCCCCCCAGAGATGGATGCCTTTAATATCCCTTCCTTCCGCCGATGTACCCGCTACAAAAACTTCTGAGTTGTCGGGGAACGCGGCCTGCAGATCGTCGAGGAAGCTAAAATGGTCTTCAAGGTTACGGTACGTATCAAAATATGATTCGTCGGGAAGCGGGGAATCCGTGTCGCGTCTTTTGACGCTGCGTACGTAAGGGGTCATGATTTCGCTCTCGGCACGGATTTGGGCGCCGAGGTCGTCATTGAGCAGCTTTATGGGAACGCCTAGGTTTTCCAAATTATCGACAGACCCGGGCGAAACGGCGACGTCGATATAATCGTGGCGATTCTGGCAAGCCAGCGAGATTATGGACGGCGTTTCGCGGATTGTGGCCATTACGGCGTTGTAGACGGCGTCGTCATTGCCTATTTCCAACTTGTAAACTTTGTAGCCGTCGTATACGACGGGGCGTTCCTCGGGCGGCGGTGTCGCGGGCGTGGCGCCGGCCAGCCGTGATGCTACGAGGGCGACTGCGGTGCAGCTGAGAATGAGCTTCATGTTTGGGGCGGCCAAGGGTAGAGGGACTGACGAGCGGACGACCCGTGGAGGAGGGGGTTCGTCAGATTGTGAGGATGGGCGGCACGGCTGGGCTGGAGTAAATACCCTTGACATCGTGCTTCATACCGTGGGCTGATTTCAAGTCAGTTAAACTTGTTGACAGAAATACCCAAGAAAGTCCTTGATCAGTGTTCTTCGAATTTGGAGAACGCAAAGTTAAATGTTATCATTATATTGGCGTTATACAAGATTTAATCACTGGACGACGATCTAGGGCGCTTTTGTTTTAGCTTATTCAAGTACGGTAAAGAAATATAAAAGTAAATTGGGGCTATTTCAAATCAATATTAGGCACCTATCTTATACTGCAATTGCTCCTGGTGTTGCTACGAGAAAGCTGTAGAAAATTCGGCTCGTGAATTCTTGAGTGTCTGCCTGGCTTTGGCGACAACACCTCAAAACTGTTGACGGCAAGGATGATTGGCGAGGGCAACACGGGCGTGTGACAATAATCTGCTGTCACGCCTTGGACAACTACAAGAATGCCTTGTCCGGGGAAAGACTTGTGGAAGTATCAAGCGACTGTCCAAGTAATCAGGCCGAATGTCTTTTCGCAACAGCAACTCCAAATCACCCTCGAAGCCATTGGGCTGACGGGCCAGCATATAGAGCACAAGAAGCTCCGCGCTTATCAGCTTCAGCAATACAGTGAGCCGGTATGCGAAAACTTGATGGAAATCGTAGCGCACCTGGAAACCATCACAGATGTTTTCATCAACAAGCTTGAGATTGACAGGCAGTCCAAGGCAGGATTCAGCGAGGCAAGAGTTAGAGGCTCCTGGATCTCTTGAATCCGATAGTCATTGACCGATAGTGAAAGGCGTAATAGACGTCAGATAACACCGACAGAGCCCGGTGGGGGTGGCGCAAGAATCGGAGGAGCTTTGGGCAAAAGAGCAGCGAGAAGTCTATAGGCGAGCTTCAACTGTACAACACAGGACTGAAGAACAATTACGAAACATCGGAAGTCTGGTTCCCTCGTCAGGGGAGTGCAGGCCCGATTCAATCAAGAAAGTTGCGCCTAGGATCGGGGAAACGCACTTTCACTCTACGTGGCAATGATGGCTGGGGTTGAGCGGTCAAGGGCAGCTATTTTTGTTATCGTGGGAGGACTGTTGAGGAAGTACACCAAGGAGATGACAACAAAGCAAAGGACACCGCGGTGGCTATTTATTTACTTGCCCCAGATTCTGGATGGAATAGCTATCGCCCTAGGTTTCCCGTCCCGAGACTTGAGAGACTTCTCGCAAAACCCACCGAGCTCTCGCGCTAGGAATAGCGACTGGATGACCCAGGCGTCGGTTGAGCCAGAGAGAAAACGCCGCAAGACTGTGACAGTGTCGATATTTGGGAAAGACTTGTCGAGGCGACTGAGTGGCATACATATTGGCCCGGTATTTCCAATGCTGCGAGTATGGCTAGATCAGGCGTCCGATTCAATTTCCTTGCTAACACTTGTGTTACAGTCAAGACGCCCTATCCCCCTCAGCTACGCCAGCAACCAGAAGCTCGTGGCTGTATTGTATCTGCAACTTCCCTACAGCTGGATAATGTCAATGTTTGTTGGCGAGAAGCCAAGATCAGGAGTTACCAATGTTACTCATCGAAACATTGGAAAACCAACTCGAAACTCACCCGGTTGCTGGAAGATTAAGCACATCCCTATCACAGAAAGTACAGAGAAATTCTGGACAGCTTTCGTTCCCTCGTCAATACCACCTTGTAGTTACTGCTACGTCGTGCTAGGCTACCCTTTACCTATGCGGCTCATCTTGCCTCCCCGACAATATTGTGAAGGACATGATTCGCCTCTCGCTGGAGCAAAGACGGGAAGACGGCGGACTATCGACCCGGTGCTGCCTTTTTGTTGTCACCGACATGCCGATGACTCGGACACGGATTCTGACTACGACTTGCCCCACGACACGGGCGCACACCGCTTCCAGAATGTCATGGTCCTCAACAAGGCGGTGTTCGGCTTGGCACCAGTCGATCCTTGAGACCGCAGAAGGGGTTATTGACGCCGTGCACGACGAAGTTGGCAACGAGTACGACGACGCGTGAAGTGTTTGTGTGGGCGTTTCCGGGACGGAATAGGTCGGACAACTTTGACTCTTCTCTGTTCAGAAGACTTTTTTTTTTTGAAGGGTTGGAGGCACCCAAGCTTCACGCGAAAGAAACAAGCACTGAATGCGCATTGATAGACATGCTTAAGACTTGGACAGTACGAACACTTTGCAAAGAAGTGTGAGCAGAGCGATCGGAACTGTTTCCGGCCTTCCGTGGGCGACGGAACGCTGCCCACCTCCCGGGCTTGATCGGCTCAAGCGACCCTGTCAAACGGAGCTTTGCTAACGCCCCGGGACTATACACGATACAGAATTTCTGTTGAATAGTATGGATACCTGTATCTGAACGTTGACTCTCCGGTCAACCGGGCAATAAGGAGGCCTCCACTGTGGCAGGCCCATGTGAGTTAGAGTGGTAATATATGATGGAGAACACGATCAACATCAATTATTCAGTAATGAGACGACGCGTTGCAAAACCAAGGAATTGGATGGATCTTTGTGTAACGAAAAAGTCATGAAAGGGGTAAACCCTGAATGTCGCTTGAACGCTTGAAGCAATTTTCCGACGACTGGACAGTAATTACCATGTACTCTAGATTATCTACAGGGCCGGCTGCTCTGAAAACGGCGGTTCCTCAGCGGGCATGGGTCTATATTTAGTAGTGCAACGGGTAGATGGAGTAGCAGTCACGTTGTGTTTGAAACCTGCCACAAGGCTTGGCACATTCGAAATAGAGTTCGAGTTGGTGTCATGTACTATGCGCTTGAAGTCTGTGCGAACCGTTAGGTAGCACCTGTTCGTGTTTTGGTGTTGTGGTTTGACAAAGGAGAGAGAGTGCTGCTGTAGAACTTGGCGTTTATATATAGCCCGTAAGCTGCCGGTCATTGTCACAAGCAATCACACCCGGATCCCATCATCTGCAAACATCATCCCCAAGCATAACACATTCCCACTCAACCCAGCTCATTCCAACCGACTCTTTTCACAATGGTTCAGATCAAGTTCCTCTCGCTCATGGCGATCTTCTCCGCCGCCTCATTCGTGTCTGCACAATGTGTTGTTAAGTCTACTCCTTGCGTAAGTACCAGTTAACGAATAACTCTCAAAAGGCTGAACCCGGCAGGCTAAAATACTTTCTCAATAGTCACCCCAAGAGGTATGCGATGCTTTGGCGTCAGGACCCGATGCGGTTTGCGGGACGGTCCAGAAAGCGTCGCAATGTACTGCGGCTCCTGTGGTCGGCGCGAACAGTGGATCTGTCCAAGTAAGTGCAGTTTCATGAGCCAGACTAGGCAATTCGGAACAATACTAACGAGGATGAAATTCAGTGCACATGCTGCTAGACATGATAAGTCATGGCTGAGGAGGGAGGATGGAGATGAGGTTCGCATTTGCAACCTGGTCGGGAGTTTATCCTGGGTTTCTGCTCCTAATTAAGCGTGTAATACAAGCGTTTTTAGTTTGTATGGTTACAAATACAAAGTTCTCTCATCATCTCAATGATCTTGATTTGTCTCTTCTAGCCTCCAAGGGGCATCGATGATGTGGGTGGGTCTGATGCCAGCAATAGATGAGCGGTCAGTGACAGAGCAAGAGCTGGAATGGCCTCTCTGTTTAGGTCAGCTACGTAGCTGGGCTTCAAGATGTTGATCCACACAAGCATGCCGTATTGTTCATGACCCTCGAAGCATTTGCTAGCATGGTAAATTGTTCTCAGGGATCGGCTTCTAGACTAGTCACTCTCATTGCGATAGTCGTTCGCTTGGCGGCGCGTTTCAGGAACCATCCTCTTGGCAGAAGCAGGATAAATGCCTCGTGCATCTTTTTCGATATCATTGCGGATCTTCTATGTACAGTGGTGCAAGCACGCAGCTCCAAGTTTGGTGCCGTTCGTCTCCGAAATCCGGGACTGGGTGAGTTTAGGTATTTGGAGACCTCGGCGCAACAAGTACCTACTTCACCTTCTTCCTTCTCACATGCCAACGCCCTTTTGCTGGGAAGAAACAGGTACGCACGTCGTGAGCATGTAGCTTGAGAAAACCAGAAAGGATGCGCTGCTACGTTGCCAAGGTCGCGCTTAATACTATGCTTGTATTTACTCTCGTATCGTGACGTCAAGTTGCAGGATAAGGCGATCCCACAGAGCCAGCTCATGACAGGACAGGGCTGAGGCCTGAGCTAGGAGTCTAGTCTGGGGGCTGCGCAGCTTATCCCCATGCCGACGTCTTTGACAGCCCGTGGAGTCTGGGGCTGCAAACCTCGATAAACAAAGCGGACACTTGTAAACAAAGCACACGAAAACAAAATAGCGGCCCCTTTTCGTGTGCAGTAATGCAGGTTAACTGGTTTAGGAAGGTGTTTTGCAGGGGACGCTCGTGTTAGCGATAATTAGCAACATGGTTCTCCGTTCAAGCAACCAGCAAAAGATGCATGATTGACTTCTATCCTAAGAAGGGGATATTCCGGATAATGCCATGCCGGCGATACGAGGAAAGTGGATACTCGCTGGTAATCCTAATCACCATGCCTATGCATCCTGGAAAAAAACAACATAAATATGTAGATCCTTAAACCCCAATCCACGACTAGCAAAGTCCCTCCTTAGCCTACAGCCCCGTGGAGTGTGTCATCCCCCAAGTGCAGAAGAGACGATTGCCATCATGAAGGGCTTCTTGGTCTTGGGAATGGCCTCACTAGGCGTCGCCAGCAACATGGCACTTGCTGAGCAGATCATGCCTGTCCGCCGCGGATGCCAGGTCTCCGACGACGAAGTCTACAACGCCGCCTTCCCGCCGGCAGGCAGGATAACCAGTCGCCAGTCCCACCCGAGCAGCATCACCGTCGACGTCAACTTCCACATCGCCAGCACCGAGGCCGACGCGGGCCTCATCACGGGCGCTGTCGTCGACGCACAGTGGAAAGTGCTGCAAGACACGTACGCCAAATACAACATCACCTTGCGACTCAACTCGACCGAGCGCCTCGTCGACAACATGACCGGATCGGCGTTCCTCGTCGAGGAAGATGGCGGCTGGGTCTATCACTCGGACGAGTACAACGACTACCTGAAGAGCACCCGCAGAGGCGGCTACGACGCCTTGAACTTGTACTTTTACAGCAGTTACCCTCCGGGCGCAACAGGCCGCTGCCAGTTCCCCACAGTCATCGAGGACCCCGACAGCATGATGTTCTACACCGACTCCTGCCAGATCTCCGCCATGACCATGCCGGGCATCACCGTCGAACAGGGCGGCTTCGAGGACTGGAACCAGGGCCACATGGCCATCCACGAGACCGGTCATTGGTTCGGTCTCAACCACACCTTTGCCGGTGGCTGCTCCGAGAACCCGGGTGACTTTGTCGCGGATACGCCTGCCCAGGGAACGCAGGTCTATGGCTGCCCTACCGATTCGGACACTTGCCCGAGGCTGGCTGGCCTGGATCCCGTACACAACTTTATGGGGTATACAACGGACAACTGGTAAGTGTTTCCCAGAGTTCGCTCGGGTTGCTTGAGTATCTTCAGCCAGTGTTGTGTGATCAGGGCTAATCGTGACCTTGTAGTACGACCGAGTTTACACCGGGCCAGGTGGAGCGCATGTTTTCGATATTTTACGGATGGAGGCGAAAGTAAAATAAAGCGTCGAGATTGACTTTTAGTAACATAATTTTCACGACGTTTAATGAAGAGTTCGCCGGATTTCTGCCAATTTTGCCACTGCATCTTGGACTCATCGTGGAAGCTTACTCCTTTGCCGTTTGCAATCCTGCAACCTAGGGGGCATATCTCGTGAGAGAGCACAGCGGCCAGCTTGGTTGGGCGTCACTGCAAGTTTTGACAAGACCGAGTCCTGCGCCCGTGAGTCGATTTTCCCTGGTATTATCCTCGCTTCCCAACGACCAGTGAAGCAAAGCCAGGACGTACATTGCAACAAAACATACCAGGCCTTCATAAAAGTCGAGGCTTCCACAATCAACGTGCAATCTCGGATTCTCTCACGATAGTGGTTGAACGATGTCTTCAAGTCTGTTCCTGATATAGTCCCTAGAGCTCGTCTGCCTGACCCCCGGCTTTTCTCGTCAGGCTTGAAAGTGCTCACAGGAAGGCCTGTCAACATGTCCCCCACATCTCTCGAATCGGGGCCAGCCGCAACTCTCCATTACTCCAAGCACCCACCCCGATCTCCTCGCCACGAGCCGTGACGGGTTCCCTATGTCGCAAGTCCCGCTTATGGGCTCCATCTACTGATCCCCTCCGACAGTCTTGTCTTGGGTCGGCGAGCAGGCAGCCCTGGGAGAAGGCGGCATCCATGACATCGTGAGAAGTGGGCACTTTTCTTGGAAGCAGTTGGTTTTGGCAGATTGCTCCAAACATCGACCTTAATATCGATCGTCTGCCCGGCTCGGTGGAGACGGACGGCCTGGCAAAAGAGTTTGTCTCTTTTGGTCTGGATCCTCCCAAGCTTTTTCTTTTCGCAATTTCCGGATCATGCTCGACCGTAGCTACCGGGAGCGGGTTAGGGTGATCTAGGAGATTGCCCCGTCAAGCGTTGGGCAGTTCCCCCGGGACTCGCGGGTTATGCCCTCGGCTGGCGGAGTAATGGCAACATGTACTGCAGTCGCTGTTACTTTCCTTGCCCAGGTCGCTGGGGAGTACCTTGGGGTCGTCAAATTATTCGAGAAGAACCTTAGCTGTGTTCGGGGCAACGGACTTGGGCGGCGAAGGGGAGTCTCGTAGTTGGCGCCGGCACGCCATGAATTTGGCGGAGCCAGGAACGTTAGCTCGAAGACTTGGATGCTTGGATTTGAACAGATTACAAGGCCTGCAACGGCCCGGGCGGGCGAGCTACTAGCCTTCAGCGCCTCCTTTCGCCGTATACAGCGGAGCAGGGTGATGAGTGTGAAAGCGGATCGGTTAAAACAGGTCGAGTTGATCATTTGCACCTCGCCGGCGCGGCCTTCCATGGGTACTAAAAGCCAACCGGCGGCCTACCGCTGCAGGAAGAAGCCAATTTGCTCGGTGCACTTTCGCGTCATTGGTATATCCTCTCAGCGGCTCACGAGAAACCGGGTTTTTGGCAGCCTTGATCAAACTACATAGGTATCATGAGGAGGTCAAGTATAGGCCCCGTCGACGGGCTTTTACGTCACGTATTGCAAGCCGGGCAGCTGCTAGCCCGGTAGAATTGTCCCCAGCATATCAGATCTGTCACCAGTCCGCGAAGGGTCAAAAAACGCTATGAGCGGTTGAGACGGAACATGGAAGGGCGGTGCGCTTAAAGACTGACGTTTGTTCTCTTGGGTTCCGACCTTTCGTAACGGCGGCGTTGTTGTGATATTTGTTATCGCCTCCAGGTGTTGATTCTTGACGTGACAAACTTAGACCCCCGCCCACCCCCTCATATCATACAAATGGCAACTTTGACAGTACATATACGTTAAACAGGGCGACCAAAGTACAGCAGGCGCCGGTAAGGTAGTAAACAGGATTGCCAAATACCTCGGGCCACACAAAAATCCATCTCGAATAAGGCGAGAAGCACGTTACGGCATCCACCACTGACAAAATGGCCAAGCTCATCCTCGCACCCCTCCGGGAGCCACGTTCCAGCCATAGGCCGCCTGGGCCAACGCAGGCCAGAACCTTGGCCAGCAGCGTCCAGTGCGGGAACGACTCCGGGCCGACCATATAGATAACGGTAAGCACCAGGCAGTAGAAGGTAAAAAGCAGGAGCAGACTATAGAAATAAGCGAGCGTTCTGTCTGGTTTGCCACCCTTTTTGGCAGCGTCGTCGCTAAACAGGCCTTCGCGCTCGTAAACGACGGCACGGTAAATGCAGTAAACCTCGAGCAGGCTCCAAATTGCGAGGCCTTTGGACATGGAGGTGAAATAGGGGTGGTGGTTGTATTTAGGCGCCTCCTGGGCGAGGATATAAGCCCAGATGGAGTCGTGAGCGAGGTGGAAAAGGTGGATCCAAAGGGGTAGAGGGCCTCTGCCGTCGACGTAGGTGAGGTAGATATAGTAAACGTATTGGATTATACCGATGGTAGAGTACATAAAGCTTACGCGTTGGAATAGGCCCTCGTCGGCTTCGAAGGCGGCTATCAGCCGGGGGTAGTAACCATACGAGGAGGACATGATGAAGGCTGCGTCGATTGCTGGCGGTTCTTTGGTCAACTTCAATTTTTCTGGTAAAGTGCTTGTCAGGATAGCAGGGGTTTTAAGCCGCTAGACTGACCTGGGTTTCACCGGAGTGGGCATACAGTCTCATGAAGATATCAAGGTTCGTTACTCCGTATAAAACCATAACTGGGGTGAAAGTGAAGTGAAAGCGTCCGCGGACTAATAAACAGTAGGTTATGGAAGCTCCCGACTCCCGTAAATAACATGAAATCGCAAGAGTGCAGCATCGCATCAAATCTAGGCATCCCTAGTCGAGTAGAACGAGGATGTGATTCGTGGATTTAACCTTTATTGGATGGGGTGGCTGAACAGACGAGATTGGGATGAATAGGTATGTAAGGGATACAACTACTTGTACTATGGAGATGAAAATGCGCATATATCTGGACATCCAAGTACCCGCTGATACTACTTTGCGTTGTGGCTCCTATTTATGGAATTATTGACCAAACTGTAAAGCCCTTCACTGTCCAATTCTTTTTTCCGCACTACCACTACCTGTATATTTGAAAACTGCCCGTGGCTTCGAAGCCTCCAGCTAGACGAATTCACTCGTATACTCCCTTTAACTAGCCTTTTTCAAATCCAGCCACAACGGCCCCTTTTCCCACAAATGCCATAGATTTTGGTCGCCGATCCAGTCCCCTTTGGTTTTGCTTTTGATGTCGTACTGAAACAGCAGTCTGGCAATGACGAGTTTGATTTCAAGGTACGCCAGGTTTCTGGCAATGCACGCGCGCGGGCCCATCGAAAACGGCTGCGAGGCGCTGCGCTGGTCCTTTGCGAACTCGTCGCCGCCCAGCCAGCGCTCCGGTACGAACTCGTTGGCCCGGGAGAAGTTGAGCGGGCTGCGGGCGACGGCGTACTTGGGGATGCTGACCACGACGCCCTCCCGCAGGAAGTCGCCGCCCACGGTGGCTCCACCCGGAGGCACGATGCGGTAATGCGGCTGAGGCAAAGGGGGATATACGCGGAGGGCCTCTTCGATGCAGGCGAAAAGGTACTTGCAGCCGTTGACGCCCGTAGGCGTGATCTGGTCCGGGTGTGAAAAGGCGGCGCGGACCTCGGCCGTAAGTCTTTCGAGGACACGCGGGTTTTGAGTGAGCAGCCAGGTAAGGCCTATAGGATTTACGGTTAAACATCGTATCGAAAGCGCCACGCTTTGGGAGTTCCTTACCGGCCAGACATGTTGCTGTGGTTTCGCTGCCAGCTCCGATCAAAAGGGCTGTATTTCCCTCCAGCTGGTTGAAAGACATTTTGCCCATGTTGTAGGCCTCTACCATCTTTTCTGTAAAATCCGGGATCACTGGCTGTATTGAAAGCCGGTGTTTGATCTTTTCCTGAATATTTTGGCTGATCAGTTGACATATCAAGACCAGACGTTGGAGGAACAGTAAACTTACGGCCTGCAAAGCCCCGGCCATCTTTCGGTCTGCTATCAATTTGGAAGGAATTAAGCAAAGGGCAATCGGAATGCGCAAAAGGCGAGGAAAAGGCAGCAGAACCTGCCCATATATCAAAAGTCTGCCAAAAGAGATGAACAACTGCACCCAGTCGTGGAGAGAGGATGTTCTGAGACAATCAAAAGATTCCCCAAACGCTGGATCATGGTTAGCCGAATGACTGGCTGGTTGTTATCAGAAAAGCGTCAACTTACTGAAAAAGCCGATAAAGTCAAAAGTCAAAAACTTGATACCAAAGTCAGCGTCCTTCGGGCGATGCTACTCGGAGTTACGGTTACAAGCATTTACCGTATACCATTTCATAATATCAACAGATCGAAAAGCTCCTTCAGACTCCTGCTCGATCCCTTTGAACATCAAGTCCACGTATTTGTTTAAAACGGCCTCCTGCGCCTGAAAAGCTTTTTCGGAAAACCCGTGGTGGAACAGTTTCCGGACGTATCCGTGATATTCCCTATCGGCATTATGCAAAGTGGGCTCCTCAAAAACGGCCGACGCAAAGGCTTGTTTACTAAACTCGAGTTGGCCGGCAAACTTGTGGCCGTAGATTTCTTTCCACTGCTGGGCATTAATGTACGACAAGCCGTTTGGCGTTGTCCTTATAACAGAGCCGTACTTTTTGTGCGCCTCAGAGATATGGATGTGTGCCTTGCCGCTGAGGTACACCCAAATGAACCAAAAGGGTATGGCGGCCGCCAACCGGGGCCCAGGATATTTGGAAAGGGGGTGAAAATATAGATTGTAGATGCAAAGCGTGGCATAGTATGCCAAGCTCTTGGTGAAGTAAGGCCATCAGTGTACTGTGGGTTCAGAGAGCATTCGGGATTACTTACAATCACGAAAGCAGCCGCGGGGAGTTTCCACAGAATCTGAGACTTGAACAAGCCCAAGGACTCGACGAGGATGCCTAAAAAACCCATGAATTCCGGATCGAAACGCATGTGATGCTATGCAAATGTCGACGTAGGTGGGAGGAGGCCCGGACATGGAGTCCCATTGCTTATTGGCACATCTCCGCCAGCAAAACAGAGAAGTGGAACAACAAATAAACTGGAAAGGGGGTAGAGGGGAGAGGGAAGAAAGAGGGAAGCAAAGAGAAGAATGATGCGTTCATGCGACCTATGTCGTATAGTCTGCTTCACGTAACCGTGCGTGCCTCAAAGTGACAATCCTCGCCATGTCGACAAAGCCCAAAGTAACATCTCAATCGCGCGTGTACGTTCGGCTCTGCTGTACGGGTGTCGAGTCGTTAAGCTTGGTGATGTGTTTCATCAAGAAAGGCGACCCTGGCAGTTAACCGCGCCGAGTGAAACCTATAAACCTAGATATTTCTTTTCGGGTATCATCAAAAGCTTGCTTAAACCGAACGTCCAGTTGCATTGCCCCGACTGTTTTCGTCTTCTCCTTTTATCGCATTTGGGAGGCAATTCAACCACACCACACCCACGCAGGGGTCCTGATGGCTGCAATTTAGGTGATGAGCTCATCCTAGTCATAAAAAGACAACAGCACCTATTTCAACCAAAGCCTCTGCGAACGTACGCGGTGCAGCGCCGTCCTGCACTCCGAGGGCGTTGGCTCTACGGTCGACGCGCTGCTGCAGGTCTGCCCGTCCATGCGGCGGATTCGGGTCCCGGCACTGGCCGAGTTCGTGGATCTCGGGGGTAATCCCGTGCTGCCGTACCCATACGACAAAAGTTTCGACGACGGGATCGACGAGCCGATGTTTGTGACGCACACGTCGGGAACAATTGGCCTGCCGAAGCCCGTCGTTATGACTCAGCGGTCGCTCGTCATAGCAAACGCCTGGACAAAAGTGCCGGACCTGGATGGTATGCCACCCGTGGCCAAAGTTATGGAACAGGGCCGCCGCTGCTTCCTGGGGTTTCCCCTGTTTCAGTTCTCGGGCGTGGCTATGGGCCTTTGGGAGGTTTTCTACCGGGGCAAGACGCTGGTGTTGGCCTCGGATACGCCCGGCTGGGCGCCACCGGCCACTTTCGAGCAAATCTTTGAACACGGGGACTTTGACTGTTTTGTCGGCATCCCCTACTACCTGGAGCTGATTGCCAATTCGCCGCGCATGCTGGAGATCGTGAGGAGTCGGCTCAAATACATCTTGTACGGCGGCGCGGCGCTCAACCCGAGCACGGGCAACCGACTGGCGGCGCTGTGTCAGTTCTTCAGCTGCTTCGGCTCGACCGAAAGCGGTGTGGCTTTTACTCATTTCATCGACCGCGAAAGTTGGGCTTGGTTTTGCTTCAACGAAGAGCAGAGCGGGATCCGGTGGGAGCCGCAGGAGATCTCGGGCGTCGACGGGGTATGCGAATTGACTTATGTCAAAAACGCCATCGTAGCCAAGTCGCAGCCCATCTTTTGGCATACGGACCGCGGCGATACGGTCCACACGGACGATCTGTTCATCAAGCACCCAACCAAGAAGCACCTGTGGCGGTATTACGCGCGCAAGGACGACATGGTGGTGACAAAGTACGGATGGAACATCAACCCGGTCATGGTCGAGAACGAGATTGCGCAGCACCCGGCCGTCAAAAGGGTCGTGGTGGGCGGTGCGGGCAGGGAGGCCATCTTTGCCATCGTGGAGCTCGTCGAGGGCAACGGCGACGGCGACGACGAGGGAATGCTCGGGCGCGTCTGGGCGTCGATAGGGGCAGCTACCAACGCCAAGCTGGACAAAATCGCGCAGCTTTCCAGGGAGAGCATTATCCTGGCAGACAGCAAGAACAAGCCGATGCCGCTGACGCCCAAGGGCAACGTTCTGCGGGCCCAAGCCCTGGAGCTATACGCGCCTGAGATTGAGGACATGTATGCGCGGGCGAACAGGGCCTAGGCATATCGGTGACCCGTGCGTATATCGGCCTGGCTAATAGCCGTGGTGGTGCTTTTTACATAGGTAGCAACAGTGGTACTTTGATGCCCGAGTACGCTTATCCAATGACTCGGATTCTGCGGCAGATTCCAAATCATGTATTATGGCGGTAAGGGTAGTTAACAAATCCCCTTCTTGTAGAGTACTGACCAGGACCTGCGGGCACACAGTAAAACCGTGCAGTTTGATGTTATCAAGCTTTTTCACAAGTACTACTCTGGGGCTCAAGTCAAAGTTCGGGTGGCAAAAATACCGTCCCAGGTTGGGAATATTTAGGGCAGCAACCATTGTAAATTGTCGGTAGACCTTTTATTGGAAAGCTTTTCCACGGCCCCCGGTCGAGAGTAGGGCTTGTAACAAAGGTACATAAGTATGTTAGACGAACTCAGAAATATACGATACTCAAAGCATAAGGAAACTTTACACCAGACGACCTGCACATGGAACTGATGCAGAATGTGCCGAGGAAGCCTATGGGAAAAAGATAAGAGGCATCCCATTTATATCTGGCGCGGCTTGAGCTTGACCATTAGTGGCGGCTTGTCCCACAAACCAACGACGGGCTGCTTGATCCAGCCCCTGCTTTCGGCCGCCAGCTCGGCGTCAAAGTTCCAGAGCATCTTGATAAGAGTGGAACGAATTTCGGCCAAGGCAAGGCTTATGATCTTGTGTTAGCCGCAACTAAAAAAAAAGCCCATCTTTGGGAGTGTGGAAAACAAGACTTGATAAGCAGCTCACTTTTGACCAATGCAGTTTCGCGGCCCGACTGAAAAGGGCTGGACCGCTCGCCGTCGATCTGCTGCGAATCGCGGGTCCGCGTTGGGTAGCCAGCGTTCGGGTAAGAAGGTATCGGGATCCGCAAAGTTTCTGCTCGAGTGGCCGGCGGCAAACTGCGTTACGGCAACGGCCGTCTGAAGAACAAATATAGTTTTTCAGTAACAATGGGGTTTGGGGAGGGATATTTTCTTGGCGAGCTGGAGCTAATAAGGGATTGTTAGAGACTTACCCCTTGCGGTAAAAAGTGGCCGCAAACTCGGCCGCCTCCCTCGGGCACCTTGCGCGGCGGTCCGACTGGAATCGGTGGGTACAGTCGAAACGTCTCCTGTATGACGGCGTTGAGGTAGGGAAGCTGCTGCACCGTGGTAAAGTTGATGTCGTCGGGTTTGCCGAATCGGCCGCGGATCTCTGCCACCAGCCGTTGGTGAACCTCGTGGTTGTCCAGTATGAAGAATGTGCATCCCGAAAGAAAGGTCGACGTGGTTTCGCTGCCGGCGAATACCAACAGGTCCGCGTTGGCGTCAAGCTCTTCCCTCGTCAGGGCCTGGCCCGTTTTCTTGCCGTCGCCGTCCGTGATGATGCACGATATGAAGTCGGGCCTATCGGTCCCGGACTTGAGACGCTCCGTCACGCGGGCGACGCTGTACTTGAGGCGGCTGTAGCGGTCCCGTACGAGCGCGGGCTTCAAAGCCACCACGATACCGATGACGAGCCATTTGATGGCTGGCAAATAGTCGGCGTTGTTGGCAAACATGCCGGCCTTGACGCTGGAGAATATAGTCGATACCCACGGGTGGTAGGTGCTTGTTGCCAAGCAGAAGAATGGTTTGCCAAACGTAAGGTCGCCGATGATATCAAAGGCGCAATAGTTGTACCATTTGACCATATCGGTAAGCGCGTAAACGCCGCCGTCGTCGCTTTTGTGTTGAGTTGTTAAACTCCGCAATTTTTCCACCATGAAGTCAATATACGAGGCAATAATAGTTTCCTGGTCGCGCAATGTTCTTTCGGCAAAAGCGTGTGAAAGTAATTTACGCTGGCGTACGTGTTTAGAGTGGCTGGCCGTGAGTAGATCTCGAACCCCATTGAGCGGCATGGGGTAAAATCGCAGGTCTTTGAAGAATTCTTTGCCGCCCTGCGTTTTGAAGCCAAAAATATCCTTCCAGGCGTCCGGGTTGATGAATTGGACTTCGTCGGGCGCGATCCGGAACACTTCCCCGTATCGGTTATGGAGATCCTTTACCCGGAAGGGCAGCTGCCCTAAACAGACCTAGTAAACGTACGGGAGACGCGAGAATCGGCAGTAGACAGGGCCTGGGATTCCGGCCAGGGGATCGTCACAAAGTTGCCAGAGTACTGACAGGATCCATAGTATGATCTAGGTTCGAAACCGTGTACTAGCTCAAAACACGGTTCAAGTAGAATGCTGAGCAGTCATTGACTGACCCATCATACCTTGAGTGACAAACGCCGCGTCTTTCGAATCACGTTTCCCTCATCCCCAAAGTACCGTCCAGTGCTGAAGCTGAAGCTCAACCACGAGCGCTTGCTGTTAGTTCCAAGACTTGTGTAGGCTACACTCCACGCTCACAGCCAACTAGAATAAAGCTTACCTCCAGTTCAAGCTTCCGATGCACAAATGCAAACATCCTTGCAAGTAGCGCTGCAGCTGCCTGTCGATATCCTCGCCCCAAATCGGCATCTCGAGCTGCGCCAAATGCCAACGCCTGATTGCCATGACGATAAGATTCCCGGCCTGGTCAAAAGCCTGCTGCACCGTCAGGCCCTGGCGGCGGAAAGTGTGGATGACGTTGTGCGTGTTGTTGGAGGCCAACTCTTTTCGATATGACAAAACATCGTTTTGTCTGTTATCTGGTCAGACCTGCTTGGCTCCTCGCCAGTTTCTGAAGCAGTTTTCTTTTTTTTCTCTTATTCTTAACTCATTTCTTTTTTTTCGAAACTTACAGCAAAACTAGGTCAATCGACACCATGACACACTCTTGAACAGTGGGGTGAACAAAAACATAATCCGGTATCTGTATCCCGCATGCATATCTATAAACTCTCTTCAGTTTCTAGTCAATATGCAAGAAAGGTTATGGAGAAACATACTCCATAAGGGCATGACAAGGCCGTAACCCCACCGTCCTTCGACGCGAGTCGAGGTACTGCTCAAGGTCGAGGTCGGCACCTTCGGGACCGCCGTCCATCTGCCATAAAACACCACTGATATACTCCTCTATGCAGCTTTTATACCGGTTCTGGAGAGCTGTTGTGTACTGGTTAAATCTGTTCTTAACGAGACGAAAAGGCTGCCTGCGCGGTACCTTTGGAGGATCTCTGGACAAGAAAAGTCAGCTTGCGGGCATGAGATGGGCCACAATTGACGGGCCAGTCAAACTTACGTCGCGGAAGCGCACCCATGTGGTGTAAAACAAATATCTCAGGGGGTGAGCCTCGCGAGATACTTCTTGGCTGTGATCAGACATCAAAGCCAGCGTGGCATTGGCCTCGGCCTGGGCTCCAGCCAGGTCGTGGCGTAGTTCGCCGTCGTCAAACACTGTGTTTGGTTCTCATCAACAATTTTACATACGTCTTTAATCCAGAAAAGGCCCGGCGCCTTGAACTTACGATCGTCAAAGAAGAACACCCAGGTCAGCCAGTCGACCATCACGCGGAGGCCTTCAGCATCGGCTTCGGGCATCCACATGGAGGCAAGAAGACTAAAGTTGACCCGGTGGTGCTTTTCAAACGATGCTGTGTTCAGGTTCAAAAGCCTTTGATCGGGAAAAAGGGTTTTGTCAGTCCAAATTCGCATCTTGCTGTATCTCGGCCTACTTACTCCTTGATAAAAGCCTCGGATGCGGGCCTCACAACCTCGTATAGCGGGTTGAGTCGTGGGGAGGGCGACATTATAGAGATGAACAAATCGGGAATGATAACAGTGGTTGCGCTGTCATCCACAGCACAGTCGTTTGTTCTGGGCTCGAACGACAAATCCGAGCTGTTGACAGCAGCATCGTGCGCCGGAAAGAGAACGAGGGCCTCGGAGGGCTTCATTGCTGTGGTATAGCCCGGAAGGTAGCAAGAAGGAAGGAAAGAGTTTGTAAGCAACCGCGGGCAGAAGCTGAAGCTGCTTTTACTAATCTTACCAGTGATTATCTCAAAGGAAAAAAGAAACTTTAACTGCCATATGTATTATGCAAAGAAAAGATGAATGTATGTTATGCAAAGAAAAGATGAATGTGTATTATGCAAAGAAAAGATGGATGTGTATTATGCAAAGAAAAGATGAATCAAATCAAAGGAGACTCGAGCCTGGTTATCTACTGATCCGTCAAAGTTTCGCAGCGACCAAACTAAATTCCGACCTGGACCCAGTGATACCATTTTATACATCCAAGGTATATGTCTTACGACTATTTGGTACGGTTACCCACATGGCAAAACGTTTGAAGACGGATGCCTCATCTTGGGAAGGCTGACCTCTGAGGGTGCCGCCATCAATGTTACCTACCATTATGAGGCTCTTCTGATACAACCAAATGCGTGACAACAAGCTTTTCTGGAACTCACGTCAGACTCGACATGATTTACAACAGCCAACTATCGGCAGTTGTAGACGAAGTCATTTTGCAAGTAAGCCCCGGCATCAGTGAATCGAGCTACCATCTATCTATCTACTCTGTGCCGCCCAAAGAAATCCAGTTCAGCCGACGTTCAGTTGAAGCTATTCTTTGTGCCAAAAGAGAGAGACGGCTACTTCCTAATGAGACAATAAAGCTTCAAAAATGAAAAAAAGACAGAAATGGATATTTTGAACGTGCTTTTTGGGCTTCACTGGCAAAACGCCTGCGATGTTCACCCAAACAAAATTAGTAAAATCTCCATATAACGTTCTCAACCAAGAGAGCTTATGCATGTCAGGCTGCTCGCAAAATGCGAGATACGAAGTAACTTTCCAAACAAAAGATTTAATAGCATTTGAAACTGAGGCTGGTATTAGCTTCAAAATTCTAACGATCTTGATAAACGCATCCGATTTCTTTCGGACCCAAAACACCCATATCTACATCGGCTGAGGCTTGATCTCAAATACAAACTACTACTACTAAGTCGAACTAGGCAATATTAGGGGTGGTTACCACGCGCGGGTTTGTCCTTCTCTTCAACCCCAGCCCTAATTCAGCATTGGGATGAATTTCTACTAAGAGTTTACCAGCTCACCTCGTCTTTTGCTGCCTGCAGCGTGTGTAATTAGTCAGTCCCTGTAACTTTCTTGCATAAGAGGTGGAAACATGGGCTTATACAGCCGGTGGTAAACATGATTCCGAAGCACAACCCGCAAATGTTGAAGGTTATGCGTAGTAGCTAAATCCATCTGCATAAAAGTAAATCACGAGGACCTCGAACCAGTATCTTCATAGGACCTGTGATTTTGTTTTTTTACCATTATGAGCTCCTCAGGTTATACCATCCTCCCATCGCCAGTAGCAGAGGCCGCGTCAGAGCCTCTGGCGATGCTCAAAACACCAGTTTTTGGCCTTGGAATCTCCGTCGCCATCGCCATCATCTTTCTCAGCCGGTTTTTCGGCAGCAGCAGGAATCCCATTTTCCCCTCTGTTGAATATAACAAATCTAGCTACAACTTTCTGGCTCATGCCTACCCCTTGGTGGAGAAGGGGAGGGACCGGTGGCCGAACAAGCCCTTCTTCATCCCGGGCGAGAACGGGCCCTTGCTCGTCATACCGCCCGCCATAATCAATGAAATCCGCAGCCACCCTGCACTCAGCTTTATCCACACCGTCCGGGAGGACTTTCACAGCGGTCTGTCCGGGTTCGAGGCCTTCGCCATAGCCTCGCGCGACGACCGCCTGCTGCAGAACGTTATCCAGAAGCATCTGACCAGGTACATGGGTAAGTCGAGAGCGAAGGTCGTGCTTTTCCCCCAGCAAGGTCATGTCTATCGGGCTCATGGCCGATCATCCCCAACGTCTCAGGTACCATATTGCAATCTCTTTCCAACGAAGCAGCGTTTGCTCTCAACAAAAACTTTGGCGAATCCACAGGTCAGTTTTTTCCCTCATTCCGCCAGCCGCATCAACTGAATGAGCGCGCTCTATCAAAGCCCCGGAAAACTGATGCCGTCCAAGGATGGCGCAAATACTTGATACGTCCCGTCATCCTCGACGTCATCTCCCGCGTCGCGTCCAGAGTATTCCTCGGGCCGGACATATGCCGCGACGAAGCCTGGCTCGAGGTGACCAAGGAGTACACCACGGCGGCCTTCATGGCCGCCATGGCACTGAGGCAGAGGCCCCACCACCTGCGTTTCATCTACCAGTAGTTCGAACCCCTGTGCGTCGAGCTGCGGAAGCACCGCGACAGGTCCAGGGCCATCATCGCTCCCGTCCTGGCCAAAAGGCGCGCGATCCGCCGCGAGGCGCTGGCCCAGGGCAGGCCGGCCCCCGTTTTCGAGGACGGCATCGACTGGTTCGAACGGGAGGCCCGGGGGAGGCCCTACGACAGCGGCATGGCGCAGCAGGCGCTGGCGGCCACCGGGAACCACACCACGTCCGACTTTACCACAAAGTTCGTGCTCACCGTCGCCGAGCATCCGGAGCTCGTGCAGGAGATGCGGGACGAGATCGTCGAGGTCCTCAGCGCCGAGGGCGGCTTCACCAAGGCGGCACTGGCCAAGTTGAAGCTCCTCGACAGCGTCATGAAGGAGACCCAGCGTCTCCAGCCTATCGCTGCATGTGAGTGCTCCTTTAAGTCGCTCGATTTGACGTCCCAAACGCTAAAAAACAGAAAAAAAAACCGGCACCCGGGTTCCGCAGGTAACATCGCCCGCATCGCCACGGCCGACGTCCACCTCCCCAACGGCATGCTGATTCCCAAGGGCACCAACATTGTCGCCGACGGCAGCTGGCAGCGGAACCCGGAAATATACGAGGACCCTCTCAAGTTCGACGGGCATCGCTTCCTCAAGTGGCGCGGCACCGAGAAGGAGAGCGCGGCGCATTTTGTCAGCACCGCGCCCGCCCACATCGGCTTCGGGCACGGCATTTACGCCTGCACGGGTCGCTTCTTCGCCGCCAACGAAAGCAAAGTCATCCTGTCGCACCTCATCATGAAGTACGAGTGGAAGCTGGCCGAGGGGTCCAGCGCCGAGGCGCCCATCCTCGGGCTATTTGTGGACGCCAACAGGGCCGCCGAGGTGCTGGTGCGAAAGCGCCCTGTGGTGGAGCTGGATCTCGACTCGATGGTGGTGTAGATGGAGTGGGAAGCTGTGTCGGTTATGGTGTTTCCTGCAGTTTCGTATGGGAAGCTTGGTCATCGGCGGGCGACTTTTGATATTCTTTGTTGGTCTTTATGCTCGATACTTGACCAATGAAAATAACATCTCGGCTGCCTGGAGCATGAGACGGTTCAAGACCCAATGCGTCTTACAGCATCAGATTCGCCCGACGCTGCCTATTACACACTATCTGTGCTATAGCTCAAAGCACCACACCAGTTTTTCTAATGAATGCGTATTGTCTCGTCACTTTAAATACCAACTTAACAAGATAGGTATCAGAAATCAGCCGGCGCCCACACTTTACACAGAGAATTGAGATTTTAGTAGAATAAAGCATGGATATTATATACTACTCCAGACTTTTATCTGACCAAAACGTCGAGATTGATAGCTACAAAGACTGCAGCCTCTATTGATGAGTTTTCTTGGCAAGCCATTTGCTCCCGAGGTTGCTGGTCAACTTGGGCTTTAGTGAATCAAACTGCATTCCAACGGCACGACCTTGACCTCTGGAGCGTCACCAGCAAAAAGGGTGAGTCTGGGTATTAACTTTGGGTCTTTTACCGTTGTTGTTCTCTGTAACTGATTGTATTTGGTTGTAAAACATCGGTAGGGAGATTCTGACGCCGGTTTAGCAGCGTTTTCCCTCTTCGGTCATTCCGGTTTTTCTTGGTAAAGGGTTCTTCTACTCCACAACCCTACTATTTCGAAGAGGCATATTTACCAGAGGCAACATATCAGACGTGGCAGACAAGTAAGTGATGTGCCTAATATATGCCAGGGGCGACAACAAAAAGCAAATCGCACTTGGATCTGACTATCCATCTTAGACTCAACCATAACTTTTCCCCAGTCGTTTACTCCTGTTGTTTCAAACGCTCAGTTGCCTCGATCGCAGCATTACAAGTCAAACTTTTGTCCCACCGACTCCTCTGTCATCATCCACAACTTCTTGGCCTTCTCGCCATCAAGTAATACTCCCGCGGCGTTCCGACCTTGCAGTTCTGGATGTACAAGCCGCTATGGGCCGCAAGCTCGGGATCCAACGCAGCCGTCCAGCCCAGACGAGGAACCCTGGGACGAAGTCTTGAAAGGGGTGTCGATGGCGAACGGAAGCCCCGTGTTCTTCTTGGCGATGGCATCACCCGAGTTGAAGTGTGGCATCGGGACGTGATGGAAGAGGCCAGTGCCTGCAATGCTTCCGGGGTAGACTGCAACCTTATGTTAGAGCGGGGGCGGTCGGGCTCTGCCGGCGGACATATCATTCCAAAATGGAGTAAAAGAAAGTGCGCAACAAGAAAACTCCCCAGCCAGCAACACGATGCCGTGGTCCTTCAGTCTACGAGCCAACTCGACGGTGGACAGGATGCTGGCAGTCTTGGACTGTCCGTACCCGCTCCACCCGTGGTAGTTCTTTCCCTGGCTAAAGGTCGGGTCGCTCCACCAGACGTCGGAAAGCTGATGTCCGTGGCTCGTGATGTTCACGATGCGCGCACCCTCACCAGCGGCAAAGATCTTGGGCACCATCAAGTTGGTGAGCAGGAAGTGTCCGATGTGATTGGCGCCGAACTGCAGCTCGTTTCCCTCGGCGTCGGTCGTGAATTCCTCGATGAACATGATGCCGGCGCAGTTGAAGGTGATGTCAATTATGGAGATGTCGTGGTCCTCGAGAATCCTGGGAGCCGCGGCTTCGAACGCTCTCCTGGTTGGTAAGGTCCACGGGGACAAAGATGGCGCGGATTGAAGGGAGTCGATGGAGGCGATTTCCTTGATGACCGGCGCCACCTTGGCTTCGGACCGAGCAACGAGGATCAGTGCCTTGGGCGAGGCGCGAGCCAGAGAAGTGGCTACGTAGGTAGGCATCCAGACCGTTGGCGCTGGCACCAGTGACCAGGAAAGTGCGGCCTTTGACTTTGGACGGGAAAGCCGCGACAAACCTCCCCCGCCGTAGTTTCGCTGCTGAAAGTGGTCATGTTGAAAAGCCGTGATAAGATTGTTGCGAGGGATGAGCCTTGAGGTAGAGGGAGTGATGGGATGAAGATGCTGTGTCTTGGCTTCTATTCCTTTTTTTGCCAGTGTCGGCTGGACTGTCCTCATCTTTTTATACGCATTTCATCATGAGCCTTGAATCATCCGCGGGTCTTTGAGGCTCCCTGTAAAAATGTCCCAAATAGCATTTTGACGTGTAATGTACCAGATTTAGAATGTTATGGAGAGCTAGGCCTTGAAGCAGAGCCAGATGAAAGTAGTTTTGGCCAGTTGGCAAGGTAAAGACGAGCCTTCATCGCAAAGGTATCAGGAAGTGTGGTCACGAATGGGCGTACCTCGTCTACATTACCAAATATGGGTAGTCGGTATAATAGATGCCGAGTGGTAGATACTGTAGCTGCCGCTGATCATGCAATGCAACAACTCTTATGACCCTCACTTTTAACACCCTGACATATGCTGTTATGCCCGTCATGCAGTCTCCGTCAAAGATATCCAAAGCTCCTAGTGCTGACATACCAACTGTTATATCCACCATCTCATCGGGCTTTTCCATTCGCCAAAAAGATAGACCGGGCAAATGAAGACCGCAATACCAGGGCCTACTGCCTAGTTCTTTCAAGTAGCACCCAAACGCGACGACGATATGGATGCCGAATATTACCTAGTATGCAGGGTTTTCTTGTGCTTGTTTGCCTCTGGAAAACCAATCCTTTCCCATTCCTACCTTAAGTACTGAAGCGGTGTTAGGCGCTACTACTCCCCGCCTTCTCGCTTTTCGATTTCTCTGTATAAGTTAGAAAGGTTGACTCGGTACTACGTTGTGCACCACAGGTGATTCGATACCAACATTGCTAGTTAAAGCAACATTACTGCACATGAGCACCCAGCCACGCATATTTAATAAAACAGTATGATAGAAGCACCAATACCCCGACAAAGGCAGCATCATATACGAAGTCGGACAGGGTGTGCCACCTGCAAGAAGAAACACGTCCGATGCGACGAAAAGCGGCCGGCTCGGTGAGTTCCACTCGCGTCTTCCCGTGTTGGCTGTAGCAGCCTGTCCCGTTTGGGCCAGATTGACGAGCACTGCACGGGAGTCGGCTCGTGCCGACAGAAATAAAATTCATGGTCCTATAAGCCAGCTTCTCCAAGGTCGTGTGGCGGCCAAGCCAAGTAGAGCGAGGCTTGTTCTGATGCTTCTTTTTATGGTAGCACAAAATGCCTCGCCACTGGAACAACATGCAACTACCCCCCCCCCATTCAAACGATGGATCAAAGACGCCGGCGGCGGTGGCATTTCGAACAGGTCTCGTCCCGGCTTTGTAGGCAAGGTTGGGTGGAATGCCGTCTGGCAGCTTCCAAAAGACCCTAGAACGATTGATCTGTTCGACAGCCTGTCGTTATCCATGTCGGCAAAGTCCCATGAGCTGGTCCGCTGCTGTGAGCTTCTGACATTGTTTTGATATTTCGCCGAGTGACCGGTTTCTATTCTCTTTGCAGTCTGACTTTTGAATGGCCGTTAAGCCAGTCCTGGACCTATATGCTTCGAAAGACGACAGTCCTCCCTAGCCCAAGCAGAAGTGAGTGGTGGTTATCATCCTCTTGTTGATATCTTTTATTTCTATTCCTAGTTTTATTGATATTTCCCTTCATTTTTTTTCCGAAACAGTCACTTGACGCTTTCTCTCTCCGTTTCTTCTGCGGTTGCTCTAATATCGGCACAGCGAGATCAAAACTGATCAAACCATATTTATGCCCATAAAACTCGGCACCATTTTCCCGATCACTGCCTACAAAGGTATGACTGCCAACGGTCTTGGATGAACCAACAACTTAACAATCGTTTTCCACACATTGGGCAAAAATAGAGTAGCTGTCGCAATTTTCATGCCCTTCTGAGCTGGAGATCCTTGTGGTAGCGATAAAGAATTTTAGTACATGGAAAGTTTGCGCGGTAAAGGATTCATAATAATTACTCTTGAATCCCTTCCCATTCAAGCCCATGATGTTTACAGTCTGGGGATAGACGTTAGCTATGATTACAAGCAAATTTTTCAATGTCAGGAAAAGGGACAGGATGGCTGTAATGTAAGGAAGCGGGGAAAGGGAGAGTGGCTTTGAAAAAAAAGAGTTGAAATGACATATAAAGATGAGTAATAAAGATAATCTTACCAAGAACTGCGTGCGACATTTTATGTATCATTATGATATCTTGGTACCTACCCCAGCGTGTACTGCCAGAGGCCGGCTTTCGAAAAAAACCTGGGCAAGCAACTATCCTTTTCGATTGCATTATCGTGTAGGCTGTGTTGCTTTGTCCATTATTTTCGCAAAAGTTTTCGATATCGCGACATAGTACGGAAATGTCCGTGTCTCCATCTTTTTTGCAACTTTCCCAAATTTTTAGGAAATTTTTTTTGACAGTCTCCTTGACGGAGGCCCTGGTAGTTCTGAAAAATAAATAAAACAGGACGTCTTCCTTATCGACGGCGTGGTAAGCATAGCCTGCGAGTTTAGTACAGCTAAAAGAGGTATACTTTAGTAATGTGGCCTTCGAAGCTGGATACTATCTGCTCACCTTTCCAAAGCAGCACGGATTTCCTCTTTTTGCCATTCTGCGCATCCACAGCTTTGCTCAATATAAGCACGTTTTTCATTGGTACGGCCGGCATTAACAATTTGTGTTCGAATATCCAAGATCAGTTTCGATGTAATTTTGCTTTGCTTTTTCCTCACTTGGGATCATTACAGGTTGAATGTCGTCCAATATTGGAGTAGGTTCTTTGTTTGAAATAACATTCCAACTATCCCGGTTTGTATGTCTGTGAAACTGCGGAACATTATGAAATGGAGGTGACAATACACCCGAAGCTGCGTTTAAAGCCATTGTTATAAAATACAAATAAAGATGTTTGTATGCAGAAGCGATTCCGATATTTTGAAACTACCTTTGGAGCTCAGGAAAATGTTTGCTCCTTCCCACGCGCTTCAAGTCCATAGCTTCGGATAGATCTTCTATATATGCAGCCAGGTGCTTATATAAGCCTAAGGCTTCGCTGTTGAAACAAAGCGTAAGGATTTCCGGGTAGAGTTGAGCCAGGGTATTTTTTCTGTCTGTAATAAATTGAGCAAATATATTTTAGCAATATAATATGGAGGTGTGAAACTATACGGTGTATAAGCGCGGGATGTTCACCTAAATAGACTTTAATCGAAGAACATTTGGGTAAAGTTGCATTTCCCTTTGGCTCTATATATGTTACACCATAGTAGCTGCTACATACAGTCGCATATAATTTACGGAGACAGAGGTTTCTCTGACACAGGCTTTGCTACTTCACGCAATT
>JASAOQ010004571.1:18666-28706 GCA_031306065.1 Pseudopyricularia cyperi | reverse complement strand
CAGCAGCAGCAGCAGCAGCAGCAGCCCACCAAAGCAAAGTAGGGCGGCAGCCTTGTCTTTGTTTGCCTGCCCACAGCTCAGAATAGCTACATTATACTACAGTCTACTGGTCTAGACTAGACTAGACTATTAATCAATACTGACTGACCTGCTTTACGCCCATCTCGTGGTCTGGATATGAATCAACCAACAACCCCCTACGGTTTTCTCTCCCTCTCTCCATTGTAACCACGAGGTCCAAAAGTCTGATGCTAATTAAAGCAAAGTTTTTGGTGGCAGTTTTAGTGGGGCAACGTCGTAGCCCCGGGAAACCATTGCAATGTTTACCTTTACCGCAACCTACATATGCACTATATACTATACCTTGGTAGTCTAGTATTCTATTCACATAGTCATGATAATTAATACTATTTATATCCCTCATCATCCATCCTTTCAAGTATAATGATAATGAGCAGAACAGATATCCTATCAGCTGGTAATCAAGCCCAATTCCATCCATCCCCACTCACGCATCCTCTAAACTCCCAAAAATACTCACAGAACATTCCTTTGACCGCCCAAACTTTGAATCCCACTCACCAAAACGAGGCGGACAGAGATCATGACGTAGCTCCACAGTAGACACAAACCCCTGCCTGGTATTACAGTACGACGTTGATATTCAAACCTCACCGACTCACCACCGGCCTTTGACATTACCCTACAACAATGAGAGCTCCGTAAACCATAACCACATCATCTTTGATATACTGTCTGCCTCTTATACTCTTGCATGTTATTTTTTCTTGCCGAGTGCGGCCGTCTGGTCCGAGAAATAAAGAAATGCCCAAATAATGCTAGAGATACACAGACCGGCCGGGGTAAAGAAAAAAAAAAAGAACGCCATAAAAAAGACATTAAACAACAACTCCTCTTCCCAAAGTATGACAAGAAACCCCCATGTGTCATTACCCATACACATGGGGGAAGACCCCCCGAAAATAACAAGCTCTGCTGTTAACAAGCACAAAAGCCAAACAAACAAAAACACCATTCCCCGAAATCGTCTCAGGGCGTGTCTCTGCTCAGGTCGTACGACCACCCACCCTCCCGCCTAATCTTCTCACGCGCCGCCAGGTCCTTGCGAATGTCCTCGTCCGTCAGCTTGTCCGCCCCGTCCCAGTTGGCACTGCTGGTCCGCGCCCTGAACTTGGCTTGCCGGTTCCCGCCCTTGAACACCTCCTCCATGTTGATGGGCGCCGGCGGCCCAAACACCTGCATCGGATCCATAGTCTCCTGCCTCATAAGCGCCCGGCGCAGATCCGGGGAGTTGGCCCAGTCCGCAACCGCCACCTGGTCCTCTTCGTCGCTGTCCTCCTCGTCCGTCTGGATCTCCGGGAGCTCGATCGCCTCGCCGTTCTGGAATCGGGGAGACGACCGCGTCGCCGACTTGGCCGCCGATTTGCCGGCCCCCGGCCGTGCCGGAGTCTTGTGCGTCGACGGCCCAGACCCGTTCGGGGGCTGCGCAAACGGAATCGTTCCCTTGGACACCTGAGCCATGCCGAGCGGGTGCGACGTCTTCATGTTGGCGTTGTGCTGGTTCTCCACCGCCGCCTTGAACAAATCACGCGTCCCATTCTGCGATGGGGGAACGTTCGTGTAGCCGTGAGGGAAGTGGGGCTTGTTGTTGGGCATCTCGTGCTATCAGAAAAAAGGTCAGTTGCCGTTGCGCAGTTCGAAGGGGGGGGGGGGGAACAAGAAACATCCCACAAAGCCATCTCACCTTCTTGAAGCCGTTGGACGGTCGCACAGGCGGTACGTTCATAACACCGCCCATCTCCAGTTCATCCGCATCCCACTCGTCAGTGAAGCGCATTCGCTTCGACTCGGACTCCTTGAATGAGGACCCCCCGGGCTTCTGAGCACCCTGTCGAGCACCGTATTCCTCTTGCTGAAGGGGCCGTTTCGGCCCAGGCTTGACTGCGCTGGCCATGGTAGGTGGGTAGGGCCGCGACACATCATCCTGACTCCGCATGGCCGAGTCGAGCCGCGAGGCTGGTCGCGGTATCGATCCGACAGCCGTGTGCTCGGGGCGACCGTTTTGCTGAGACCTCTGCGGGGGCGGCGGAGCCCTAGTCTGCTTTGCCTTGTCGAGGATTGCCTGCCTGGCAGCAGCTTTCCTCGCCTCAGCCTGCGCCGCCGCGGCCTGTCTGCGCTCCTCCTCCTTCAGCCGCTCCGCCTCCAGACGCTGCTGCTGTTCGCGTTCCCGCTTCCGCTCCTTGTCAAGCTTGGCCTGCCGCTTGGTCTCGGCTTCGCGCTCCTCGGCCTCCTTCTTCCTCGCAGCTTGGTCCAGCGCCTTCGGGCGGCCGGTCGAGGCAACCGAGCTCTTGAAGCTTGAGACCGACGGCTTCTTCTGCAGGTTAGGCACACTGGGCTTGGACTTGACCTGCGATGGCTGCGGTCCCAACGTTTCCTGCAGCGTGGCTGCCAAAACAGACGTCGACGGGTGCATGCGCGGGTGTTGAGACGTCGTGTTAACACGTATGACGGTCGGCGCCTGTTTTGACTTGGTTAGAGTCTCCTTGGACGGCTTGGCCACAGGACGACGTATCGCCGACTTGGTTTGCACCGCCGACCTGGGCACAGATGGCGGCGGCATCATCGCGTTCGGTGCATCCGACATCTCCACGTCTCGGTCAGCTAGCCCAGCTTGCCCGTTAACCTTACGAGGGCTGCTTCTCGTTGCCTTGGGTGTCTCCTTGACCGGAGAAGGGGGGCGCGCACGCGCTTCCTCCTCCATCTTCTCCTGAAGCCTGCAAGCCTCCAGCTTTTGCTGAGCTTCGATCCGCTCTTGCTCCTTTCGTGCATCCTGCTGACGTCGTTCCTGCTCTTGATTGAAAGCCCTCGCCTTTTCCCGCTCAACCTCGCGGGCCTTTTCCAGCATGTTGTTCTCCTTGGCCGCGCGCTGCGCCTCCTTGGCTGCCTTGTCCCTCTGTTTCTGCTCCAGCTTCTCCTTTTCGAGTTCACGCTTTTCCCTCTCGGTCGACGCCCTCGTTTTGCGGACCACAGAACGTGCAGGACTACCGGCCCTTGTATCTGCCGCGGAACCTTGAGCCAGGTGCTGAGACAGATCTGGATAAAGAGCATCTCCCGCAGTCTTTGGTCTGGCTCCGAGAGTCTCTACAGAGGCGTTCTGATGCAGACCAAGGCGCAAAGTCGAAGGAGAAAGCAGGGATGCTTTGCCCTCGGCACTGACGGCTGCGCTACTAGCAAGCAATCCTTTGGAGCTCTTAAGAATCGAAGAAAGCTTGTTCTTGACCTGCTTGAGGGGACTGTCGCGGAAAGAGCGGGATGGCGATTTAGGTGTAGACGGGCGCTCGCCCTCGTGTACGATTGACAGACCCAAGGGGTTCGATACGGAGATCGTCTTCTTAAGAGGGCTCGCCGTTTCCACAGCCTCTGATTCCTGGCTTGCATTCGATGGCAAGAACGGGACTGAAATCGACTTGGAATGCGTCGGCGTGCCACCAGACGACGTGGGAGCTGCTCTTCGTGGCGACACCTCACGGCTGGCCGGCTGTCGCGTCGCAGCAAATTCGGAGCCTCCGACGCTGTCCTTACCGGCAAAGGACTCCATCACATCGGCAGTGTAACTCTTAGTCATCAACGGACGGGGGCTGGGCGCCGCAGCTGGCTGCTGCTTGGCAGTTGGAAGCGCGATCCAGTCATCCTCCTCGTCATCCACAGGGAAGGCGCCCGGTGTTGCCATGATGTCCTTCTGCGGCGGTGTGGGAGGTCTCTCTGGAGCTGGCGATGGTTGACTTGTCGGCTGGGCAGACTGGACAGAGTTGCTCATGGCGGCTTGGGGAATCGAATTGAGGTTCGCCAGGGACTTGGAGGGCCTGGACCCGGTCGATTGGGACTTTCCGAGCATGCTGATCTGGTCTTGTAGTCGCTGCGTGTACGTCTTGTTATGCGCTGCAACATTCGCCTCATCATTCGTTGCGTTCTGCGCAGTAACTTCATCGTCAACATCCATCTCGTCCTGATCATCCTCGTCTTCGTCCTCATGCCGCATGTTGCCCAAGCTCTTGCCCCCAGTGGTCCTGTTGTAGTAGCTTTGCCGCGTCTGGTCCAGATGGCTTGTACGTGACATGCGGGCACCGATGCTCTTTGTGGCGCCCAGTGGCTCGCGGGCAGGTAGCGAAGCAAAGTTCAAACTGCTCTTGCGCACAATGGGCCTTATGGGGCTGGATGCGTCTTCGGATGGTGACTGGTCATGATTGTCCTTTTCTGCCAACTCGGATGCCGCGGGTGCGGGAACGGGCTTTCGCACAATAGAGCCTGAGGGACGATCGGCAGATGGCTTTTGCGGAGATTGCTTCGGAGGTGATACTGGCTTGGGTGGTGATCTCTTTTGCGGAGAGGATGGCGGCATTGGGAACTGGACGGGAGATGGCGATCGGGCCTCGGGCGACTCGGGCATAACCTCCGGCTGGGGCTGAGGTGATATTGGCCTGGCAAACTTGGTTTGCTCTTCTTTGGCAGAGTGAAATGAGGATTCCCCGGTGGGATGTGAAAGACTTGGCCTCTGGCCGAGGTCAGGAGAACCAACCATCGGGACATCCTCGTCCGTCTCGGGGTAAACCTGCCAGTTGGATTCCTCCTCGCCAGACTCATCCTCCATTTCGACGTCGCTTTGAACATCAACTGGCTGTAATGGCGGCTGGGTCTGGGATTGTGTCCCGTAGCCGGAGTCGGCTTGGGAGAATATCGCTGGCTGTGGTGCGGGAGGCTTCGGGCTGGCGACAAGGGTCTGTTTGGGCGGACTAGCAGCGCATACTGGACTGGAAGCGCGTACCGGGCTCGGCGTGGGAGCAGGAAGGGCACGCGGATCGTCATGGGCGACCTTCAGCTTGGGAGTTTGGGCATGAGTGGTGGTCGCCGCGGCGGCGGGGGCTACCACCATGCCGAAAGGAGTGCTGGAAACCTTGTGCGCGGAGGAGAACACGTCGGATAGGGGCTGTGTTTGTCGACGTGGTCAGCAACTGGTGTCCTCCAAGCAAACACGCGCAACGGGATGTGGATGAAGGCCTTACGACGCGAGACTCGGTCGGGGGCGCCTTTCGCGCGGTGCGCGGCGTCCGCCCCCGTAGCTTCCCGGGTGTTTTAAACACATCGACGAGGTTCCTAGAAGAGAAGTCGTGTGGCGCGTCAGCAAAACGCGTCGGGCATGTCTTATCTGGGTTTGTGTGGTGTTGCGATGCGATGCGCAATGACCGTGATCGTTTGCCGGTCATGCAGCCAGCCAGCCACCCCTCTCCGAATCCGGGTGCGAGCACTCACTGCTGGTTCTCGTCAAAGATGCCCTTCATGTGCTCGTTAAGCCACTCGAACTCGTTCCGGACGGAGAAGGTGAACTCCTCTGCCTCGGAGCGCGATATATCTGTGGCGGATGCCCTCTCCTCGGCGATCCAGGCGGCCGACCCGACCGGTTGACGCGGTCCTCGCATCGCCATGATGGGCGGCGGCGCGTTTCGGACGTTGTTCTTCGCTTGACTTTGGTTCGAGTGAGAGAACAATTCAACACGAAGAATTGTGTTAAAAAGACGAATGAATGAGTTAAAAAGGCACAATGGCTGTCGTTAGTAGCTATCGTCTTATTTAGCTGTTGTGCATGGTGGTTGTTGTGATCTCCAGGAATGGAAACAAGTCTGGAGGGGAGCGTGTCGAGTCGAGGTGCAGTGTGCTGGAGTAGCGTTCCACTTCTTCCTGCACGGGATTGTGCGAATGTAAACAAACGAATGCACGGCAGTAGGTAATGCCTGACGCAAGAGCTGTGTGGCCGCAGCTCACGTGCACGGACCATGAGCACACTAAAAAATTAGTTGAAAGGTGGGGAGGCAGTTGACACGTCACGTGACGGTTTGGCAGATTATGGTTGGGACGCGGCGGCCTCTCCTGTAGAGGCAACTCACGCAAAATCGAATATTCAGGCAATCTTCCATTGTGCCTGCCGTGCATAATTATAATTGCAAAGGTGACAAATTTAGTGAGAAAAGAATATTACGACCACGATATCACTGAATGTATTTTGATTCTGAATTGCGTTCCTCCCAACGCATTGTCTTTACTAGGTCGGTAGTCTCAGACCAGCGCCGAAAAGTCAACATGCAGGTTTTCACCATTCCCATTGATACCAAAGAATTGAAGCCTAGTGGGTTAAATAAAGTCAGCGTCATTTTTTTGTTCAGAGTTATCACAGTCAAGCATATCCGAGGGGTAGGTAGAGCTTACCAATCTTCGACATTGAGTGTGGAAGGCACCGCAGGACCACCATGGGCCGAAGACGCACTGCCCCAGCTGTCAGGACTTTGGCTGTCCTGGGTGGGTCCAGCAGCCGCATCCAAGTTCGCCCAGAAGCTAGCAGGTAGCCCGTTGCCTGACATCTGCCCAAACTGCAGCGGGCTGACGTTGTTCTGCAGAGGGCTGCCACTCATCTTGATCTGTGGTAACGGTGGCTCCACGGACGTCCCCGGCGCTCCATGCTGCTCTGTAGCCTGGGAGCCAGGGCTGAACTGCACCATGTTTGGATCCAGGGTTTGGTGGTGTTGCTGCGGCGACATCTGTGGCGGGAACACCGGCATGTGCGCGCTCTCCGGGAAGAGCTGGTCGGGCTGGAAGTTCTCCCATATGGCCTGCGACAGGTTTGGAGAGTTCCTGGTGACCAGGTACAAGTCTGGAGGTGTCGTCGGCATTGACATGGATGGGTTGAACGGCGTGGCAGGTCTGGTAGTCGCCTGCGATCCCGTCCCTCCCATAAAGGTATCCAGCGGCCGCGAGTTAGGGGACGTCAATGGCGGCGGCATGGAGCCGCTGTTGCCGTTCATCGTACCGCCGCCTACCGAGTCATGCCTCTGCGCCGACATGCTGGGCGTCTGCGGTCGCGAGCGAACATACGACTCTTGCGGTTGTGGCGTGTTGTTAAAGTCGATGGCCATCTCGTCGTACTTTCGTTTGGCCTCATGAAATGTTGGTTGTTGCAAGTTTTGTTGGTGTTGCTGTTGAGCCGCGTGCTGGTCGAGTCTGCTCAGAGCTTGCTGCGCCTTCTTGTGCCGCTTACCCGCCGCCTTTTGAAGCCTTTCTTCCAACACCTTGTTGCCCAGGATGGATTGGAACAGCGTCCAGACCATTTTTCCAACCAACCAAACGCGCGAAACATCCTTTAATGCTTGCATACATGTCCTTATCCGGTCTTGTGTGACTTGTTGTATGGTTGGTACTGGGGACTTCATCTGGTAAACGTGCATAATGAGAGCCGAGAACAAGCTGTAGACGATAAAGGCAGGGCAGTATCTCAGCTCGTCGTGCGCCGAGAGATTCTCAATGATTGAGGTGATCATGGCCGCCGCCTGGAATGCAATGTTGCGTGACGGATACGCCGCGTCCTCGGGGAACCGGTTACGATATCCGCTTGGCGGCATGTGCGCCCTATGGAGCAGACAAAGCGTGGTGTAGTAGTTTGAGTGCAGCAATGCGGACCAAAAGTGATGCCAGGGCATCTCCCAGTACACGATCTTGGGACAGTTTTGGAGCCAGTCGGCCAGCGCCATGTCACTGTGCGTCAGGTCGATCGGGTTCCTCTGCCGTCCTTTGGATGCTACCGAGTACTGCTGGGACAAGACAAGACCCATGATTTCGCAGAGCTTGACGTACTGCAGGAAAAACTGCACGTGCCTTTGGTCCGGCGGGTATTGGCTCGGCAGACCGGGCTCGTCCTCGTTGAAGTCGTCCTCTGTCAACATCTCGACGTCCGAGTCATCGAGGTTTATGTGGACTGGCCGGCCCAGGGCAACGGCGACCGAGCGATCGCGGGTGAACAGCGTCCACCAGATACGCTTCCACAGCTTCTTGTCGGCGCGGCTCAGCTGCGACGATTCTACACTCCTGTGCATGCCTGACCCCTGGGCGACCACGGTGGCAACCCGGGTCCAGTAGAAGACGTTCTTGGTCACGTCCTCGGGCCCCTCCCAGTACCAGCCCATAAGGAGGAGGGCCTGGACGAGTGTTACCCTGTCATCCTCGTAGTTGGCATCGTACAGAGCCTTTGCTCTCTTGTAGAAGGTGAGGGCCGCGGGAGTCGATGAGCCGTTCGCATCCATCAGCTGCGGATTCGTGCAGACCCTGGAGCCTGCAAGTAGAATGGCCTGGAGAAGGAGTAGCGATGGTGGGTTCTTGTTGTCATTGTACTGCTTCATAAAGTGGGTGCGGTTGATGACGGGGACTATGGGGTGTATCCATTTGAAATAAGCATCGATTAGTTCGTCACAGAGGGACCTGGGCGGGAGCAGAAAGGCGCCCCGTTGGTGGAGTATGTCAATCTCGACATTGTCCAGCTCCGTCATGCGTGCTTTGGAACCTTTGACGTTCTCCGGCAAGGGGTAATGGACCACATCCGACTCGGAGCCCTGCCTGTCGTGCACCAGTAGCGTGAGGTTTGACGACTCGCCCATGAACGCAACCCTGCCAGCGTCCTTGATGGGTGCCCGCGTAAACTGTGGCCTCACCAACATATCGACGTACTTGTTTCGGTCGACCTCGACCTTCTTAGTCTGCTCCTCCCCATGGCTGGGGTTGGGTGTACCCTCGGTGGTGTGAAAGACAGCGGCCGGACGGGTAAAGTTTGGGGCAGCAGGCCCGGTGTTGGCAGGCGGCGATGGATCATCTTCGGTATCTCGCTCGCGCTCACTGAAGATAGGCAGAGGGATCCGGCAATGTCAGATCAGGAAGATGCAGGGGCTGCCTCGCAGATATTTGAGGTGGTGCATGGTCTGGTACTTACCTATCCGAGTCCTTGGACTGGGACGTTGCTGATTGAGCAGCATGAGTCTTTTTCCTTTTTGGCGAAGGGATTCGACATTCTATTTGGAAGGCGACGCAGTTTGTGCATGGTATGCCGAGACTAGCAGCGTCACATCGGACCTGCGAGAGGCGGTCATTGTAAGCAGATGTATTTTCATATATTTATATATGAGGTAGACTGGTGACGGGTATACGGGGCTGCTTGTGCTTGCTCTTCGGCGGCACAAGCGGGGGTACATGGCGGTCCAAGAAATTGTAGAGCATACCTTTCTTGCGTGACAAGTCTGTCATTGCCATCATGGTCGTCATGTCAGTAACAAGAATCATTTTTAAAGCTGGAGAAGAGAATCAAAATTGCCGCCGCCTGTTTGGTGGGCGGGTCACGACACCAAAAGATGCCTCGGCTCAATTCAATCAATGGAGACCTCGATCCGCGCCGCCGCGACGCGACATGCCTCCCACCCGACCGACTCGGACCCCCCGGTTTCTTACCTCGCAAGCTCGAGAAGCTCTTTGCCTGCGACACGTGGAAAAAGAGGCAGCTGTCAGTCGGTTTCCTGTTCGGGTCCTCCAGCGCTTCATTGATCCGTGCGAATCGACGGTATTCGCCCATAACGCTCTTTTTTTTTTCTTCTTCTTTTTTTCTTCTTCTTTTTTTCTCCCACTTCTTCTTCTTTTCTGATCCTTACCTTCGGAAGCTCGGATGTCCCGGCTGGTTCGTAGGGATATTTGCGTTGGCCGTCGTCGGCGCGTTGTTCGGCCTGCCTTGCTGATCGCCCTGGGCTGGCTGCGATTGCCCATTTGCGTTGGTGTTGCTGCTGGCCTGTGACGGAGGCACGGGCTTGGGCCCCTCTGCCGACGACATTGTGACGGGGCTTCCTGTCGATGGCGGCGGTCTTCTTCACTGCTCAGGGAACACGGCGTAGGTTGCGGCTCGCGACAGGCGACTGGATAGGTCGTGGGCGCGGTATTCGGTCGGGTTTTGTGAGGGTCGGTTTGGCAGTTCCGCCTGTCGAGCGGGTTGATGATGATGTGCGGGCAAGACTTGCGAAGCAGAGGGGAAGAGGCTGGCTCCCGATGCAATGGTTGCAGACGGCGGGGTTCAAGGATTTGTCTCCCCAAGTTTTATGGGCAGACACGGCAAATGCGACGAGGGACAGACTGCCGGGATGGATTCAAGTGAAATCGGATGTTGG
>JASAOQ010004553.1:0-32342 GCA_031306065.1 Pseudopyricularia cyperi | reverse complement strand
GGCAAAAAAAAAAAAAAAAAAAAAAAACTTGTGCCCAACTCTCTCTCTCAAAGGCAGACCCACGATACCAAGAACGTAACCATGTCCGTCCGCCACGGAGCATCTGGCGGTGGAAACCCCCACCCCCCCGGGCCAAAGTGCCATATCCGACTGTGCCGAGTACCGCCGAGAACCATCTTCATACTATGGTGGTAGGCAGACAGAGATAAACCCTGTAATGTAGAATCCCATTGGCATCTCCCAAACAATCCCATCCAGTCTGTCGCAAGTCCCATAATTGATTGCTCTTACGGATTCAGAGTGTAGCAGTGTGGGTTTACGTTACGTGTACTCACTCCCGTTTTTACATGCCGGATCCCAGGTTGCACCCGTTCTTGTTTTGAAAACACCTGGTTTTGAAAATAACCACGAATCTTGTCCCAGTCATTTCATCGGGGCAGACTCTGTCGCTCACTGATCTTACCGATGTGTTTTCTCTGGTCTTGAAAAAGGGATCGAAAGCAAGAAGGATAAAAATAAAAATAATAATAAGACAGAAAGGGGGAGGGGGAAAAAAAAAAGAAAGAAAAAAAAAAACTGATCGAAAGGAACAAAAGGAACAAAATGACATAGGATCAAAGCACGACTCTTCTGCCCATGATCACGCGGATGGGCTCTGGCGGTTCGTCCGCTTCATGTCAAAAAAGTTTGTAACGTTGACGGCGGCTCGGCCTTGGGATCTGCTTGATCGGCCGACGACTACTCAGCACATCGTAGGTACTATGTATACATGGTACTACTTTACACAGTAGAGCTGACTCTTTGAACTCTTTGACTTTTGGGTTTCCCACTCCTTTCTTCTCATCTGTTCTTTCTTACTGTGGGTTTCCCGAGAATCAAACCCCCAGTTTCTTCTTGGCAGCCTGAACAACTCCATGTGATATTGGGTCAGTATCGGGGGCAGTCTGCATTGCAAAACCCCGTTTTCTGGGTTGGGCTATTATTATGGGATGGTAATTATGTGCTCCGTCAAAAATCCGCGGGCGCTTAAACACCCTACATTATATCGGGTTGTAGTCACACAATGGCCCTCGGATGCTTGACTTGCAGCAGACCAATTGACGGCGCGTCTCTTTGCATTAGCGGCCTGTTTTTCTTCTCACCTTTGAAGTATTATTGCAGGCGGTTGTATATCAAAGCATCGCATTCCGTGGGGCAATCCGTAGGGCGCTCCGTAGGATTCAAATCATCGTAGTCGTCGTCGTCGTCGAATCGAAATCACCCACTCGACTAACCCCTTGAAATCTCATCACCTAGGTACCTTGCCCACTGCTTCGCTTCGAGGAAACGGCATGAGAAACCTGCACAGTAATATACCAAAATTAGCAGGTCACTTGCCCTTTGCACAGTGACGCCTTTGGCGAACTGATTTAAATTAACACAAGGCAATCATTGATAACCAAAATCAAGTTTGGCTTTCTTGGCAAACTCCCTCCGCAAATTCCCGTTTATGCCCTGTGCTGTGCTGGTGGTCCCTCCGTTCAATATTCACCCTGCCGCGTACGCCTAGACCACTCGAAAACGATCTTGGCTTTTTTTTTTCTTCTTGTTGTTAATTAGACTAGTCTAGTACGACGTACAAGAGGACCTGTCCTGTGTCGATTTTCTGAAAAGAAGGTTGCATCACACTTGGGACGATGTTCCTTTCTTTTTCTCTTCTTTTTGTTTTTCTCCCCCTTCTCCTTTTGCTCTTCTGTTATATCCCTTGTGTCAGTTCGCAACAGAGTCGCGGGTGGCTGGCCAAGGGCGGGTCAATCCGAAACTCGCTTTGCATGCTGCCTGTTTGAAGGAGTTGTAATTCACGGCCTCGGCCTTATCCCAGATGATAAACCCCATTCTTTTATGTTCTTTTTATTTTTTGTTTTTATTCTTTTACACTTTATTTCTTTTCTTTTCTCACTCGCTTCCTCAAGCACGCGCTTGAAGTACAAAAGTGTTAGCATGACGGTAGAGACCCGTACTGCTCGGCTTTGTACCCGAAGATCTGGAACCTTGCCAGGACTAATACAGCCCTGGCCCCCTTTGCCCCTTTTCCTCTATAGTCCCTTATACACCTAGCAGATCTACAGTAACAAGGAACAAGATCCAGGTATACCGTATCTACCATGCCGACACCCGTGGACTGGTATACCTCCTCTCTGCCTGATCGGCAAACCTGCGTCTACGTAAGGCATCGGGGTTCGGGGCGTGTCATGTTTACAGTAGCACTCAGAGTACTCCAGCGCGTGCTTCAAATGAAAAATTGCATTCTTAATACCTTGGTGGCATCCCCCCTGTCTGCCGATATGCCGGCATTCTCCCTGCCTTGCACGAGGGGACGGTACGGTCGCTTAAGCTATTTGTTCGGCATCGAGATCTGTATGCCCCTCGCGCGTTTTTACTCGCGTTTTTGAACATTGCAAGTTGTCGTGTATCTCCCAGATGTCTATTGCTGTTGTGTGATTTCGCCAACCTTACAGCTAGATGAGGAGCACGCGCCTCCAAAATTTGTCGCTTTTGCTCTCTCTCCCCTCTCTCTCTCTTTCAACCCACCCGGCTTCCGGCTGTCTCCCGTAGACGGCTATGCGCAAGTAATCATGTAGCCCGCGGAAGGGGGCCCGGTGGGACGGAGAAAGACAGCAGCCCGGGGATATTTCGTCTCAAACCCACGCACACCATTGCCATGCATTCCCTTCAACTGCGCCGCAACTTGGAGCAAGTGATAATAATGTTTCTGTATTACGATGGGTAAACATTAAAGTCCCGGGGATTATCTTGTGCCCGAGACCCTATCTACCCTTGCCCTTGTTCAGATGGTCCCTTGCTTTCCTCCCCCCAAATCGACGATCCTTTCCCACTCTGCCGCCGACTGATACTCCCGATGTGGGAGGCTTGCGTATGAATTTCTCCAGGCCAAAAAAGAAGTGAGCTGGGGTTTGCCTCGCCTGCCAAACCAGATCATATACAGGCCCTCCCACGACGACGTGCCCGTGGTAGGGGGACCTAGTTGGTCATGGGGGCTAGGGAATATCATCGAGTTAGACGTTGCACAGTAGCTCACACCAATAAACCGATACTTCGGTCCTTTGCATGACGGCAAAATACGGGCCTCTCTTCACCATGGGTGCAAAAGAAAAAAAAGAAAGAAGCTAAGACCGATAAAGCTTATACGAGCCTCAACTTTTGGGGTTGAACTATCTCGGCTAGCTTCCCTTTACGAACCTTGGCTCTGTTTTTCACTGAATGCCAAGCAAAAGAGTGCGCATGAGACATGTACCAAGCAGTACAAACAGGATAGCCGATAACACGATGTGTTCACAACGTGGTTCTTGAACATCCCGGCCTCGGACGATCAAGCGGTTCTGTTGGCGTTGGCGTTGAAGATTTCAGAGGATGTACATGGGTGGGTTGTGTCCTTTTTAGCTTAAAACATTCCCTTTTGCACCTCGTCCTTGCGCTCCTCCCACAGCGTCTTGCCCGAGCAAGCGCACACCGTCTTGTCGTTGCCCCATACACCCGCACTCCTGGCAATGATTCCCGCGACGGTGTCGGCGTCGTTTTCCAGCTTGTTGTAGTTACCGCCCCCGGCCGCCGCCTCGCCAAGCGGCGAGACGACCATGGCGTGGCCTATGACCTCCCAGACCTGAAAGTGCGCCTCCATGAAGACGCTGCCCTCGCCGTCCTCCCCGACCTGGACCGTTCCAAGCACTCCCCTCGGCTTGCCGCCGGCGTCGTCGAGTTGCCCGGTCCAGACGGGACCGGCGGAGCGGACGCCCTCCGTCAGGTTCCCGTACTCGCGGATCGTGACCTGGTACGAGCCGGCCGAGACGCCCCGCACCGCCAGGTCGACCAGCGTCACCTCGGGCGAGACCTGGACCATCCTGGCCAGGCCCCTGACCTGCCTCTCGCGTTGGGCCCTCTCCTCGGGCGTCTCGTCGACGGCCAGGTGCTGGTATGTCTCGAGTATGCTAACGGCGGCGCCTTTTGTTTCCAGGAAGGGAGGGTTAGTGGTGACGCACGCGACGCACACTTGGTGTAAGTGAGGTGGCGCACAACTAGGACGAAATGCATGGGAGGGGAGGACAAGCTGCTGGTGACATACTGTTGGACGAGCCGGTTCCGCGCAAGATAGCGTCTCTGCCGGTTGCCTGGATGGCGGCCGCAATGGCCGAGGGGGCGGCTGTTGGTTGGATGACGCAGTGCATACCATTTTTTCTTAGTAAACTTCCTAGCCCTTGGGGGGACAAAGAAAAAAAAGGGACAATAGATGGCGTAGTGAGGTGCTTAGCTCTGGGCTAGCGGTACCCTTCCCAGGGGCTCGGTACGTTTGGTCCGGGGCGGAAATGGACATACCCGTGCCTTCAATGGCGACCAGCTGGTCTTGGAGGTTTGCATCTACCTTGGTGATGCCGCCCAACTTGTGCACCGCTTCCGATATATCTTTGACACAACTGTCACATGTCATGTGCACCGCGAAGAGAGTCTGTTTTGGAGAAAAAAATGGGCTGATTAGCTCTGTCTGTTACGGGGGTGGATGCACAAAGTCCAGCCTCCGGACGGGAAATGAACGGCCACACAAAACCAGCCCGGGGAAGCCGGGGAGTCGGGAAAGCAATGTGCGGAAGCTGGAACATGAGAACTACCACAGAAACTAGAGCGAGACGGAAAAGCAACCAACTTCTTGACGATGATAAGAAAAGAAAAAGAAAAGGAAAACATATGAGCAACCGTACCTGAAACGTGTGGTTTACACCCATGCTTGATCGCGGATATGACCCTTTTGCCAAGTTACTGCTGTTGCAGCTGTGATCAAGATACCCAAAGTAGGTGTTATGTCGGCTTGAACAAAGTATGGAGGCAAAGCAAGACACGGGGGTGAAAGAGGACTCAAGGGGCGGTCAGGAACCGGTGTCTCGGAACAAAAAATTGAAATGAACCGCTTTTGTCCGAAACGACGTTCAAGTTTGCACAACTGGGAGAATCTGGTGAAAGCGGATGACTGAAGTGGACAGACTGATGAGATGGAAGTCCTTGGATTTCAAATCACGATTCTATAAAAGTCCAGAGAGGGGCATCCACACTGTTGACAGCAGGCGCCAAAGAATGCAACTCCATCGACACTAAACCACAGAAAACGACCCCTATGCTTGCTACTCTTCCTCAATTAAAGCCTCTACTCTTCGTAAGGCTTCAATGGCTCAAAAATGCCACAACCTGACGTCGAAGAGGTCGAGTCGAGTTGCTGCACAACGGCGCGCACATGAATGTGGTGGGGAGCAAGTGTTTCTACTTGGAAAATCAAGGGTTAGGGTACATACTATCGCAGCACCGATAAGGTCCAAGATTTTCCGACCGCGTTCTTTGTAGCAATGAACGCATCGTGCGTGAGTGTGTATGGTAATGGGACCGGCGAGCAACCGACGGCAACTGTTTCATTCTGCCCGTATCTTGCCGAGACGACAACTGCAAACAAAACCAGCTCATTTTTGATTGTATCTTGAAGTATTCCGGAGTCCTGTGGACTCACCACCGGAAGAGGAGGTAGAACAGCAGAGAGCCTCGGACACATACCCAGGGACGCTGGGGAAATCGCCAAAATGTCGCAAACAGTCGGATTGGTAGGTGCACACTGCTCACAGGTCGGCCGGCGCTGCTATACAGCGAGGAAGTGACCGGGTGACAGCGCAACCGGAGACCAAAAAAGAGGTTGGACATCAGGACTAACCACACATCCTCCAGACCCGACTCGCCTACTCCCGCACATGGCATCACATCTCGGCCTCGGCGCCTCACCAGGCCCTCAGCACCATCAAGTCCCCCCCGGAGGCGGTCACGCCGCCTTCCCTGGGCCGGCTCGCCTCGCGCATTGCCACCATCCTGATGGGCAAGCACAAGCCCATCTGGGACCCGTCGACCGACTGCGGCGACTACGTCGTCGTGACCAACTGCGCCGCCCTGCACACGACAGGGATGAAGAAGTACCGCAAAACCTACTACCGCCACAACACCCGCCCCGGCTCGCTCAAGTCCGTCACCATGGACGTCCTGATGGACAAGTTCGGCGGGTCCGAGGTCCTCCGCAAGGCCGTCAGCGGCATGCTGCCCAAGAACAGGCTCAGGGACAAGAGGCTGGCGAGGCTCAAGGCCTTTGAGGGCGACGCGCACCCGTACAAGAGGAATCTGGTCAGGTTCGGGAACAAGGCTGTCGGCACGCCCGGGTGGGAGGATGTCGCCAAGGCGATCCGGGCGGCCGATCTCAACAGGTTATAGAGAAAACGCGCTCTGCTTTTGTTTCTTTATGGCTAACTTTGGGGGCCCGCTGTCTGAACTAACACTGTTGAGTCGGAATTTGTATCATACCCTGTGCCTTTTTGGTTACTATCAATTGTACTTTTACTTACGAAACGTTCAAATCTGCGTTTAACACGGCCTTTCGAGGTACATCGGCTGTCAACAAATCAGCGGACGCATTGTGCCGTGCTGCTATAATCCTATCATGCTAGCATCGCCAAACATTGTATCGAAAGCCCGAAAGGGACCTGCTCAGACCAAGACAATTTCCAAGAAATATCAAATGCAAACACGGCCGATCTCAGGGGGCGAGGTACTCTGAACTACCACCAATGACGACATCACAAGATGCCTTAACGGCTGACCTCGCACTTGATGAGGCCGTTAGGCCCCGACTGAGGTGCATAAACCTCGGCATCCTTGCCCGTGTTTGCCAGGCCCTTGTGCCAACTGAGGTCTACGTTTGGGGAGGGAAAACAAGATATCGTGTCAGCAAAGAGAAGCCTCACAAAACATAGACGTCGACTTCAATCAGAGTCAGGGGCCAAGGAACTGCATGCTGCTTACCAATTTCAAAGTAGTGCTTGTTCGGCAACGAGTAGTCCGTCTTGTTGACCTCGGGCACGGCCTCGAGAATCTGCTCGCACATCTTGTACATGGTGTTCTGCACCGAGGCGCTGTCGTCGGTTGCAAATGTCTTCATGGTGATGGCCCTCGCGGCCTCCCAGGCCCTGTCGAACTTGGGCACCGTCGCCCTGACGGCCTCGAGGTCGGCAAAAGCCTTCCACTGCCAGTTGCAGTCGACGTCGGTGGAGAGGATGCGGTCCCACGTCTCGGGTAGGGTGGTGTACTCGTCGCGCAAGAAGCCGTGGAAGGCGGAGCCGGTGCTCTTGAGGACAGAGAGGCCCGCGATTCCGCTGCGCAAGACGATGATCCCCTCGCCGCCGGCGCGCCGGATCACGGCGTCGACCTTGCGGGTCTCCTGGCCGTCGCGGAAGAACGAGTGCGGGTGCGGCTCGCCGTCAATGTCCATGCGGGTCCAGCGGTGCACAACGACGCCGACGTGGGCGGCGCTGATGTGCGGGTACGTGTCGATAAAGTGCTGGCCCAGGACGGAGGCGTAGAGCTCCGGGGGGTTCACCTCGTGCTCGCGGGCCTTGATGTAGATGGTGTTCTTTATGGAGTCTGTGGCCACGACCACGCTGTTGTCCGCCTTGGTGAATCTGTGTTGGCGCTGGTCAGCGGGGCTGTGAGGGTGGGCGGGGTGATGTTGTGTGTATCAGTGGTGAATAAATCAGGGCACACCGGGCTTGCTCACGATGTATCAATCTCACCCTCCAGAAGACAGCACACGGTCATTTCGGTAACGCTCTGCCGGCCGGTCTCCGCGTCTTTGTGAACCTTGTAGACGCGAACATTGTCCTTGCCGTAGCGGGCTGCAGACAATGAAGGCATTGTGGCGTGTAGTGAAGGGCCTGTGCTGGGGACAAGGAAAAAGAATGCCGAATAAAACTGCTACTCAAGCAAACGGAGATATATAATCGAGGTATATATATGTACATATATATGTTGACTCTCCCTGATTGTAGCCGACGAACCGCTTCCCTCGAATGCAGGTGAGTCAGAACGAGGGAGAAGGGGAATATCTGTGTGCGTATAAGACGTGAATATTGTAAGGATATGGATGTGTGCAAGTGACACCCGAGAAGCACCAAACACATGTAGATATTTATAAATGCGGTCCGGGGGTATTCGTCAACATCTTTTTCTATCTAGACTAGTCTAAACCTTTCCGAGTATCAATCAGACCATATGTCCCCGGTGCCCACAGCGGCGGCTCAGTGGCTCGATTAGATTCCAACCTGCAGCGAGAGATCGGGCGGGGTCCCGGGTGACGGTCTCCGCAAGATAGCCTTGGATAATAATGCCTCGTTATCTGCATCGTCTGACGGGGGCGGGGGGAAGGGAGGTGGTGCCGCCGCCGTCTTCTACTATGTAGACTAGTCTAGTCATTGACGACTGACATGACCCTTCATCGGGTCGAGGCCGCGGCTGTAGCTGTGTTTGTTTTGCTGTGTGCGCGCGCGCGCGTGTGCTTCAATGTGTCAAAATAAAACAGACAGATAGTGAACAACGAGGTAACACAGATAAACTGGACAAGGCCATTATTGTATGGGAGCGTAGCACCACGTATATAGTGTGTGGTTCGCAGTTAAGAGGCAAACCAAGGTGGCCTATACTTTATATTACTTTATTTCGATTGTACGTACGCAAGAACACCAGTGAACGTTGTGAGCTGTTGCAGTAAATAGGCCTCGGTGACTGCCTCAAAATCATCGATGTAAGGCGCTGGTTTATTAGTTACCAACACGCAAAGGAAATACAGTAAATACCTACCTGTGGAAATGATATATACAGTACCTCTGGCAGTAGAGATAGACCCGGCGCGGTGTAATGAACGCCTTCCCCGCTACACAACACAGTACCGCACATACAGTATGAGCATCCTTTTGATCCCCGCTTTTACCGCAAGTGTACCACCATCACCACCTGCAACCTTGCAGTGATTGACTTCCAACGGCCAACCTAATGCCGCCTCCAGCTGTTGTGTTGTCGTTGCGAACCCCAGCCGAGCGCAACACTCAACACACCACGAAACGTAGACCGCATTTCATAGTCCGATAAGCGCGCTTCTTCCTCGGCCTCTCTTCTACATAACGTGCCATCGAGGTTACCCAGCTCACCGATTGAGACCGACCAAACCGACATCAGCGAATTTCCGGGTACTTCTCGCGAACCGAGCCCCCAGAGTGCTTCCCTACTACCACTCTTTGACAAACCGCCGGGCTCACACCAGCCGTCGACGAGTGGCTTCTGGTAACGCTTCAAACGCTTGCGACTCGCCTTGGATCCCTGATTGCATGACATAGCGCGCCGCCCTCGGATGGTCGCCCTTCGGGGGAACTTCGCGGAGGACAGATGGCCGGGCCATCGCCTATGTTAGGCGCTTCTGCTTCTGCCACCCCCACCAATCCGAAATCCTTCGCTCAACAGGCGAACCTCAACCCGTCCCGCCCGAGTTTCGAGCGCGATGCCCTCCAACCGCCCCAGACCGCCCCTAACGGCGCCGCCGCCAGCTACCGGAGCAACCTGGCACCCTCGGTCCTTGGCAGCTACGTCCAGCGCGGCGGCTCCTCCATGAACCCTCCTCAGGCCCCGGGTAGCTTCAGCTCGGAGCTGCGCAGCCAAGTCGGCATCTCGCGCCAGCCCTCTCGGACTGACACGTACGGCATCGCCGACAGCCCGAGGCTGGACACGCTCGATGAAGACGGAGACACACTCACCGAAAAGACCTTGGCGGCGATGAAAGAGGCCCTGAAAAGGGAGGTCAAGATCAAGGAGGGCAGCGAGAACATGCTGGAGGCTCTCAACAGCAAAAAGGCCAAGCAAGCGCGCGACCAACGCCAAAGGGTAGAGGCTGAGCTCAAGGCGTCCAGTCAGAGAATTAGAGACCTCCATGACAAGATCGCCGAGGCAGAGCAGCTACACACGGGGCCGCTGACCCCCAGTAGGCAACGGCCCGATGTCTTCTTCCAGAGTAGCTCCGGCCTGCGTTCGCCACGTAGTCCGTCGAGAAGTGGAGCCGGGTCCGACTTTGACGAGCCGACCGAGTCGCCCACCTTTGCATTGGCCGAGATCCTGCAGGCCCTCGAGGTTGACGGCATGAACCCGGCCTACTACGTCACCCGCGCAAATAATCTCGTGGATCTCTTCAAGAGGCATCCTGCTCTCAAGTATGACTTGGTATGGTCTGTGTTTGGGCACAGGATGCAGGCCATGCTCCTGAGCGACAGCAGGGAAGTTGTTGCTGCTGGTTACAGGATGATGAGATATGCGATATCGGACGTGTCTTCACTCAAGAAAATACGGACTCTGAATACAGACTATATTGTTGTACAGTGAGTTGAAGATCCGGGGCCTGGGCTCAGATTGCCATCCTTTTGCTGACCCTGGCTCTCTTTAACCCTTATTCGATAGCTCTCTTGTCAAGGACCGCAAAGCAGACCTGGAACGTGAGCAGGCGCTCAAGTTCGTCCGCGCATTTTTGGATGTCAAGAACGGAGTAGGTGAAATTTCAAGAGCCATAGTTCGAACAATCGTCTCGGTTGCGGATCAGCCCGAAGACAAGCTTCGTTCAATATGCATTGAGACCCTGGCAGAAATACTCATCAAAGACCCGCCGCTTCTGATCAGCTGCGGAGGAATATCTTCACTTTCCGAGGCCATGAGCGACGGTTCCTACAAGGCGCCCGAGAGCCTTGCGAGTGTGCTCCTCTACTTGCTGGACTCGCCACAAAAACGCAAGTATCTAAGGCCAGGTTACTCACTGGAGGCCTTGTTCACCGTCTTCACAGATCAATGCGTGTCGAACGAGAAGGTCTTGAAGCAAAATTCTAAAGCCATTGCCACTGCGGTCAAGACCTGGTCTGGACTATTGGTTCTGTCGATGTACGACTTCCGCGCCGTCAAGTCGTTGATAGGAAGCCTTGTCCTGCCATGCGAACCGATCCGCGAGTCTGTTGTTGAGCTCCTCTACTCACTCCTGCGCATCAAGTCACCGGCGTGGGCCAGTTCATTTTTGGCGGGCCGACGGCTTACCACCTACGGAAGAGTAGCCAACCTCAAGTCGGCACCTCCAAAAAGCCCGGCCGGTGGCTACATTGAGGAGGATACGGGGGAGCAAAACTTTGTGGAGCACTACACGGCATTGCTGTTGGCAGTCCTCGTTAAGAGTGGCCTGTTGACGGCACTGCTCTGCCTCATCAAGGATGCTGAGAATGCCACACTGAAACGGAAGGCTACTCTCCTGATAGGAGAGGTTTTGAGGCTTTCCAGCCGCCTGCTCCCACTCGAGTGGAGCGCTGAGCTTCAGCTACTTCCCGAGCTTTTCTCTGCGGCAACACGGTTCCAGGAGGAAGAGCACTTCATTGCCACAGGCATTGTGTATCAGATTAGCAGCATAAGCAAGACGCTGCACCGATCATCCCCTACGGCGTGGTCTTCATCGGTATCAACAAATATGGATATGGCGCTTGCCGCTGAGGAACAGCCCAGAGGGGGCACAGCCACAAATCTAGATGATGCGTCGTTTCGGCAACTTTTGATTGAGTCGGCCGTGCTCAGTCACAGCAACTACAACAAATGGAGATGGGACATTATTCTCAAGATCATAGAAGGGCCCTTGACGGTCGGCAAGCGCCTGGAAGAGGCACTCAAAGCTTCCAAGTTTGTGAAGCGAGTGGTCAACTTCTACCGACCATTCAAATACAAGTTCTCCGAAGTCCCCAGCACAAGGAACACCCAAAGATACATCAGGACTGGCTGTGCCTTGATGAACACACTGCTGCAAACCCCAGAGGGCGTCCGATATCTGATGGACAGCAAACTGCTGAGGCAGATAGCCGAGTGTCTGGCGCAGTGTGACCCTGCCAGCGGGATATCGGCCCAGTTCCTTGTGTTCTCCAAGGAGAGGCTAGCAGATACCCTGCGTGGGGGTTACATCACTATGCTTGGTGTCCTGAGTGGCGACCCAAAGGGGCTTCAAATGCTGGACCGGTGGCGCATCTTCAACATGATGTATCACATCATCTCCCTGAATCAAAGACCAGACCTCATCAAGCTGCTGTTGTCCAACCTAGACTACAGTCTGCAGGGCCACCCACGAGTAATGCTCTCCAAGGCTTTGACTTCAGGAAGCAAAGACACGAGGATACACGCCACCGACATTTTGAGGCAGTACACAGCACCGCCAAAATCATCGGCAATTTACTCGCAGCAGCTTTCGCAGTCCATGCAAGATTCAAAATGGGCCATCCAGCTACTGGTCACGCAGCTGTACGACCCCGATGTCGAGGTCTGTTCAACGGCTGTCAAGATTCTCGAAAAGGCGTGCAATACCAAGGAACACCTGGAGTACCTGGTTGAGTGTCGTCCGGCACTTGATCATCTCGGGGAGATCGGAGCTCCTCTGTTGCTACGCTTCCTTTCGAGTTCGATTGGGTACCACTACCTCGACGGTCTAGACTATATTAGCAACGAAATGGATGACTGGTTCCTCGGCCGCAACGATTCATATGTGGCTCTCATCGAGGCGAGTCTCGGTCGTGCATTTTTGGAGAGCGCAGATGACCAATCGGGGCGGATGAGCGTGCTGGGCGAGCCCGACGTCTTCTCGGACGCTCACATCCCGCCGCATTTCTACCGCGAGCTGACCCGTACCAGGGAAGGCTGTAAGCTGCTGGCAGACAAGGGCCATTTCAACGAGTTTGTCTCAACCATTCATGACTACGGGATGCTGTCAGATGATGCCGAGCTCATGATCAAAGTCAAGGGGTGTCTGTGGGCCGTCGGCAACGTCGGTTCTATGGAGTTGGGCGCCCCGTTCCTCGAAAGCTGCGACGTCGTTCAAGACATCGTCAGGATTGCCCAGGAGCACGAGGTCATGAGCCTCCGAGGCACGGCCTTTTTCGTCCTGGGTCTGATTTCGAGATCGATCCATGGGCTCGAGATACTCTCGGAGCATGGCTGGATGTCTAGCACAAACGCGATGGGACAGTCACTTGGTTTCTGCCTTCCGAGGGATCTCACCAAGTTCTTCTCCGTGACGCCCTGGAAACACGAGAAACCAACGTCAATCATCTTACCGGGTACCCAAAAGACCCTGTCGTCAGAACCACCCGTGATTGCGACGCGACCCCGCTCAGAGTCTTTGATGAGCGTGATGGGCAGTGAGGCGGAGCAGGAGTCCCGGGTAGAGCTTGACCCGGACCCAACGAATCAGCGGATCCTAGAGCTGGTGATGGAGCTCGGCAACGTGGTGCTCTGGAAGAAGTCGATGCAGTCTCTCCACCAACTCAGGCACCAGAAGAAAGCCCCGGGCTTTCGGCAGCCGCGACTGTTCCTTAAGGTCATGTCATTGCTCGAAAATCATCACTACAAGCTGCAGGCACGTGCGGTTGTCGAACTTTTCGACAAGGAAGTGCTGAGGAGGGTCGTGTTTGACGAGGGCGATGCGGACGACGACAAGGACGGCAACGACGCGGTTGGGGACGAGGAGGACGAGGAAGATGATGACGATGATGAGGACGACGAGGAGGAAGACGACGATGACGACGACGACAGTGCCGACGAAAGCTCGGGTGACGAGCAAAGAACCGAGAGGCAGCGGAGCGTAAGCGATCCTGCGGTACCGGCTGGGTACTGAAGAACGTAGGGAGCTTGGGCTGCTCTGCTATTTTTTCTTCTTTTTTTTGTTGGCTGTATCCTGCGAGGTGATGATCTAACATGTATCCTGTTTAAATGGAGACTTTTTGGAAAATTTTGTTGGCATTGATAGGCATTAGATTACGGTTCTGCGAGGCCACCAAAACAAAGTGTTCATTTTGATCTTTTTTGACTGGTGAATAGCTTTTCGGTTGCCACCGCGCGCGCGTCGTTGTACTGGTGCTTGGGTGAATACGATGACGCATTCTGTTGGCCGAGTTCGGGCAGGAGACAAGACAGCACGAAACCCCACCGAGATATATAGGTACCTAGGTAGGTAGGTAGGCAGGCACCTTTACGCAATAACCGGGTTCGGGTAAACCCAATTTGATGTTTGTTGATCCCTATCTCAGTTGAGAACAACAACGACAAAAGCAACCCAACCGACAACATACATCTTGCTAGCCATTATCACGATGACGGCGAGAAGGGTGCTGGTTATTGCCGGATCAGACAGTTCCGGCGGAGCGTGAGTTGATTGCTGCTAGCTACATCCCCAAACCTCTCGCAGAGCCTTCATCGGTCCAACGGAATCCAATGGAAAGCCTGAAAAGCCTAACAAAAACCGACTCGATAGGGGCCTCGAGGCGGACCAGAAGACGCTGGCAGCACATGGTTGTTATGCCATGACAGCCACGTATGTATATTTCGACACGGGTCGTTCTTCTTTTCTCAGTCCATCCAGTCCAGTCCAGTTCGTGTTACATGCAGATGAACAAGCTGGCTGACTTGCACTCACCGGAACCCCACAAGGACTGCCCTCACCGCGCAAAACACCAAGGGCGTGTTCGACGTGCACACAGTGCCCTCCAAGTTCGTGCGGAGGCAGATCGACGTTTGCTTTGACGATGTGGGCGTAGACGTGGTCAAGACTGGTATGAGCTGCGCCCCTCTCGGATCGCAACCTTTCCTCGTAGATGCGTTGGGTGACCTGTTGGGGAAAGCTAATCGTTGAATCTTGCGAGTGTGTTGTGTCTCGGACACATGAACAAAAGGAATGTTGGCCTGCCCGGAGACCATCAAGGAAGTCGCCGAGGCGCTGAAGAGTCGATATCCAGAAGGAAAACTTGTCCTGGATCCTGTTAGTGCTTTCGAGTGCTCCAGTAACCGCGAAGCAGAACAAAGATCGTGTCCACTTACCAATGTGTAACAGGTAATGGTCGCCACAACGGGCGCGAAGCTCCTCCCAGCTGAGGCCCTGGCTGAGCTAAAGGCGCAACTGATACCGCTGGCGACGGTGCTGACGCCCAACATTCCTGAGGCCGTCGCGCTCCTCTCCGCGGCGGGCCTGCCCGAGAAGTCGGCCGTCAGGACCGTGGCGGACCTCGAGGCCGTTGGCCGCGCCCTGCTTGCCCTGGGGCCGCGGTGGGTGCTGGTCAAGGGCGGGCACGCGCCGATGCGGCGTGGTGATTACACCGTAGCCGAGACGCCTGGGGAGCGCGAGGTCGTGATCGACATGCTGGTTGGACCCGAGAAACAGGCTTACAGGATCGAGTCTGGGTTTCAGGACTCGAAGGATACGCACGGGACCGGTTGCACGCTTGCTTGTGGGTATCGTTTTCTTCTGACATTTTCCTTTGACGGCGAACGCATAGTGCTAGCTGAAAGCTAACAGCGCGCACAAATGCATGCAGCTGCCATTGCGGCAAACCTCTCGGCGGGTATGGATGTACCCCAGGCGGTCAAGGCAGCCTTCAGATACGTCCAGGCAGCTCTCAAGGCAGCACCTGGTCTTGGGAATGGCAATGGACCGTTGGGCCATTTCCACTCGCTGTCGATCCGACCTTTCTCGCCGTTAGTGCTTGCTTGAGCCGTCCCCTGGAACCTTTTCGATTTGGTTGTCTGTAGGCTGACCTTTTCCTGTTTTGTATTTGCACAGGGGCCACTTTGTCGAATATGTACTCGAGCGCCCTGATGTTGCCCCCATCTGGGAGCGCTATATCAAGCACCCGTTCGTCATGGGCCTTGGCGACGGGACCTTGCCGTTGTCGTCCTTTAAGAGCTATCTCGTCCAGGACTACCTCTACCTGACGCAGTTTGCTAGAGCAAACGCTCTTGCCTCTTACAAGTCGACCAACCTAGCGGACATCTCGGCTGTGAGCGAGGCCCTGGCTACGCGTTGGCCGTGTCTAGAAACTTTCCAAAACCTTTGGTATCTGACATTTTTTTCCAATGCAATTCTAGGCCGCGTCCATAGTACTACACATTGCAAGAGAGACGAGTCTGCATATTGACTACTGCAAAGGGTTTGGCATAATGCGGGAGGAGATGGAAAGAGCCGAGGAGCATGTGGGTGAGTAAGACCGAGAATGGACGTGATCATGATGCCTCCTCCAAACAGCTACGGAAAGGAGGTGCTCGACTGACTGCTTTAACTCGCCCAACAGCCTGTACGGCGTACAGCAGGTAAGTCCCTAGAGGCCATCCCGTTTCCGCCTAATCGCTGACGCGGTCCCGCCTGCGATTCTTGTCTTCCTCACTTAGATACGTCCTGGATATTGGGCAGTCATCAGACTACGTGGCCCTGCAAATGGCCCTGGCACCTTGCCTGCTGGGATACGGGGCCATCGCGAGGCACCTCCACGCCGATCCCGGGTCGAAGCGTCACGGGAGCCCGTATTGGTCATGGATCGAGAACTACGTCGCCGACGACTACGTGCAGGCTGTGAAGACAGGTCGCGGTAGGTACCTCGCGCATATGGAGGGGGGGTGTGCTGGACCTTCAAGGTTCCCAAGCAGAAGGCCGATGACTGACTGGCAATGGTGTGCAGAGCTGTTGGAACGGCATGCTGTGCTCCAGTCGCCCTCTAGAATCGACGAGTTGATCGAAGTGTTTAAGCATGCTACCAAGGTTAGTAACGACCCCAATTACATACACACATACCTGAGCACTGGCCTTCCGCTGACTCGAATAGATGGAAATTGCTTTCTGGGAGATGTTTCCCGCGGCTTGATGAACACTGAAAAGTGAGTTAAGATAGATGGATGCCTGGAGAGAAAGGGCAGTTGTTTGCAGCATAGGAAAAGGTACAACACCCGCCCCACCAGGACGATGTGGGGCATGCAGCATTTCAAAGTCTCCACCATCTTAGTTTTTATTGCACCAAGAAATTTTTTGCGCCTGCTTTTCGCAACGCGCCATCTTCTCTTCTTCTTCATCACCCCAAAAACCGCCAACCAGGTCCTCCCCCAATACTCCTCAACAGGGCATCAAAGTGACTCATGAAAGCAGCTGTCCGATATTGACAATCGGGCCAAACAGCCTGCAAACATCCGGCAATCGCACTCTGGGCGTAATGGCGCCGCCGAGCCAGCCTTCGAACGAGCTTCCTTCCATGGACAGCTTCGTCGTAGGCATCATTGGCATGGGCGACATGGGCAAGATGTATGCCCGGAGGCTCAGTGCTGCTGGATGGAGGTAGGATCTGGTGCTCTCTGGCTGTTTCAAATTTTTTCGATTCCTTTTTTCTCTTCACGTTGGCATGAACTTCTCCTCTGCCTTCACAACTATCACAACGCATGGTAAGCTTCTATTTGATCTCCTTACATCTATGTCTCCCACTCCTTTATATGATGACTTGAGTGCATTTGGCTAGAGTATCGTCCTAGACTAGTCGGATCAGCCGTTATGGCCCCGACACGGTCGAAGACCTTCCATGATGAATATTCTCAGCTACCTTACTTTTTTTTGTCTGACCGCAACTGAAAACACCACTTATTTGTCTGCCGCAAAGCACTTGAACCTCATTGCTAATAAACATTTCAAGACTTAGGAGTCCTCGTTATGCCAAATGCCATGTTCAAGGCCAGGCGGTCTTCGTTGTCCGACTTTACTAACCACGTAATCTCTCCTTTTTGTCGCTTTTGGTCAGGATTCTGGCATGTGATCAGGAAGAAAAGTTTGAAGCTCTACAAAACGAGTTCTCCGGACACGTATGGTTGACCCATGTCTACGTGTTCTCGATCACGCACCAGCACTTGACTTCTTCCCTTTGTCTTTTGAAAGGATGGGTGCTGAGATGTGCCTCCCGCCCCTTCCACCTAGAAAAATATACAAATACATCGCAACGGCCACCTAGTATCCCGATCAAGCGACTACGTTATCTACAGTGTTGAGGCTGCCTCGATCGGCCGTGTCGTAGCCCAGTACGGACCTTGTATGTTTGATAAGAGGCACCTCCCGACGTTGCCATCCTGCAGAATTTCGGCCCATGCGTGTGATGAAGCGAATACTCATGCCAGAACGCTGTAGCGACCAAAAAGAACGCCATCGTCGGCGGCCAAACATCTTGCAAGGATCCCGAGATCAAAGCGTTTGAGGAACACCTGCCGAGCGATGTCGACATAGTGTCGTGCCACTCGCTGCATGGGCCAAACGTCGACCCCAAGGGACAGCCACTGGTACGTCTTTGTTCTTTTGAATGCTCGACTGGTCTTGTCACCGGAGCCGCCGCAGTTGGTGATGAACGGGCCAAGGTGGTATGCTGTACCTGGCCTAGGCTGACCCCCAAGAAAAAACGAAAAACAGGTCTTGATACCTCATCGCACCAACAACCCCTCATCCCTCGCCACGGTCGAGGCCGTGCTGAAGTGCTTCGACTCTAAAAAAGTAATACTCACGGCCCGCGAGCACGACCGCATCACGGCCGACACACAGGCCGTGACGCACGCCGCCTTCCTCTCCATGGGCAAGGCGTGGCACGCCACGGCCCAATTCCCCTGGGAGGGAGCACGGTACGTAGGCGGGATTGAGAACGCCAAGATCAACCTGATGCTGCGCATTTACGCGCAAAAGTGGCACGTCTACGCCGGGCTGGCGATCCTGAACCCCGAGGCCCGCAAGCAGATCGACCAATACGCGCGCTCGACGACGGAGCTGTACAAGCTCATGCTTGAGGGTCGGGCCGACGAGCTCCGATCGCGGGTGCTGGCGGCTCGGGACCGCGTCTTTGGGCGCGACGACTCGCCAAAGTGGGAGGAGCAGCCCCTGCTCCGCGACGGGCTGCTGGACCGCTTCGGGCTGGGCCAGCAGCTGCAGCAGCACGAGGCGCTTCCCAACAACCACCTCAGCCTGCTGGCCATGGTGGACTGCTGGAGCAGTCTGGGCATCGTGCCCTTCGACCACATGATCTGCTCGACGCCGCTATTCCGGCTGTGGCTGGGTGTGACGGAGCACCTGTTTCGCAGCCCCGAGAGGCTGGAAGAGGCCCTGCGCATCGCGATCGAGGACAACACGTTCCGGTCCGACGACCTCGAGTTCACCTTTGCGGCACGGGGCTGGGCCGAGTGCGTGAGCTTGGGCCACTTTGAGACGTGGCGGGAGAGGTTCATCGTCACGCAGCGCTTCTTCGAGCCGCGATTTGCCGACGCCATCAAGATCGGCAACGAGATGGTCAAGGCCGTGCTGGAGTCGTCCAAGGAGGAGAGAAGTGAGTAGGGAGGGTTGATAGGATGAGGGATGCCGCGGCATATTGAGACTGCAGATCACTCAGACCATCTTTCTAGTATTGATTGTATTCAGAACAAAGACCTTTTACACCTACCTTAACTGTCAAGTCGCTGAGTAGCTGACCTTGATACTGCTGCAACTTTGTATACTTTGTTGTGAACCAGTACTTTGTAGGCGACGAGTGGGGCCTGTAGAACGAATGCCGGGCCAAATTCACAGGGGTGTCGCGCTCGGATCAGGGAGAGCCCCACTGACTTTTTGCAGGCCAAGGCAGCTGACAGACGTTTACTCGGCTGGTTGAAATCCAGGATCGAAACCGAGGAACATTGCAACTTTTGCCATCGATAATCTGCTGAAGAGTTGCATAAAACAATGCTTGGATGGCCGGGCTCAGCATGGAGAGTGTGCAGCGGCTGCGGTCGGCGAACCGTAGACCTCGGTCGTAGATTCAGCCACCACCAGCACGGAGCAGCACTAAAAAACCCGGCGACAGCAGCACGTCCGGCCCGCAGCGCAGCTTCGCATGGCAGGAACCTCGCAGCAGACAAGCCGGCCCGGACCCGCTTCGCCCCGTCCCCGACGGGCTTCCTGCACCTCGGGTCGCTCCGCACCGCGCTCTTCAACTACCTCCTGGCCCGCGCCACGGGCGGGCAGTTCCTCCTGCGGCTCGAGGACACCGACCGGACGCGCATCGTCCCGGGGGCCGAGGCCCGCCTCTACGAGGACCTGAGGTGGGCCGGCCTGCTGTGGGACGAGGGGCCCGATGTCGGCGGGCCTAGCGGCCCCTACAGGCAGTCGGAGCGGCTGGAAACCTACGCCCGGTATGCGCGGCAGCTGCTCGACTCCGGCCGGGCATACCGCTGCTTCTGCACCAAGGAGGAGCTGGCGGCGTCGCAGCTGGGGTCACAGGTCGACGGGGGCGGCGCCGCTGCGGGTCGGTACGCCGGGACCTGCCTCGCCGTGTCGGCGGACGAGTCGGAGGAGCGGGCGGCGAGGGGCGACGCGCACGTGATCCGGTTCCGGAGCAACCCCAAGCCCTTCACCGTCCCCGATCTGGTGTACCGCGGTTTCAGGAAGAGGCAGATGGAGGACGACTTCATCATCGTCAAGAGCGACGGGTTCCCGACATACCACTTTGCCAACGTGGTCGACGACCACCTCATGGACATAACCCACGTCATCCGGGGAGCTGTGAGTGTCTACGTTGGAGAGGTGTACATTTCACTAAATGGAATCTCCGCTAATGAAGGGCGAAAACAATCCGCTTGACAGGAATGGCTGATTTCGACACCCATGCACTGCGACCTATACGACGCACTCGGGTGGAAGGAGCCCATCTTCGCGCACGTCGGCCTACTGGTCAACAAGGACCGCCAGAAGCTGAGCAAGCGCCACTCGGACATACACATATCCGTCTACCAGGAGCAGAACATACTCCCCGACGCCCTGGTCGACTTTGTGGCCCACCTGGGCTGGCGCGCCCCGTCGAAGAAGGGATTGCTCACTTTGTCAGATCTTGTCGAGAACGTACGTTTGCTTGCGAGCGCGGAAAAAAAAAAACCTTTAACGAGACGGACGGGTGGAACAAGCGAACCTAGAAAACACATATGGATTATATCAGCTAACTCAAAAACCACAGTTTGATCTACGGTTCACAAAGGGCGACATCGTCACAGACCTCGCCAAAATCCAGCACCACCAGGTCCAGCATCTCGCCCGACTGCTAGAGAACAAAGACGACGAGCCCCAGCAGCAGGAGGGAGCAGCAGGAGCAGACTCCCTGAGCGCCATCGTAGACACCGTCCATGCCAAGATCAAGGAGCTCGCCGTGCCGGGCGACGGCCTGCACGCGTCGCTGCTGGAGGGCGGCGCCGCCGCGGGGAGGCGGTACGCGCGCGCGGCGCTCCGGCTGCTGAGCAACAAGGCCTGGCCGCTCGACAATGTCGTCGAGGGCAACAGGCACCTCTTCTGGCGGCCCACGGCGCGGCAGCTGGCCGACGGCCTGGCCGGTCTTCGGGACTCGGTGGGTCGCGTCAACATCGATCAGAAGGACGGGGACGTCCGCGGCGCCTTGGCGCTGGTTGGCGACGCGCTCAAAGACATCACCGAGGAGAGGTGGGGGTCCGAAGACATAAGCGGCGCGATGGCGTCGATACACTCTGCCCTGTCCTGCCGCGATGCCCAGGGGAGCGAGATACCCCACGCCAACTTCAAACTCTGGAGGTGGTTCCTCCTCGGGTCGAATCCCGGACCCGCCGTACATTCGGTCTTGGAACTGCTCGGCCGAGACGAGACGCTGGGGCGTCTGGAGGCGGCCATCCATGTGCTTGACCGTGCTGGCGAGTCTGGCGTCGATACGGCGCCGACCCAGGTGTGACGGAGGGCGAGGATCCCGATCCGATATACTAAGCCAGCGAGCGCATGCAATGTGTAACAACAGTTTGTGAGGGAATCAAGAGACGTAATATCAGTGTATTACCAGAAGAAGAAAAAAAAAACAAATAGAATTGTCTTGATACCCCCGGCAACGCCAAGCCCCGAAACAAACTCCATGCCCACCAAAGAAAAGATGTAGAGAAAATAGAACTAATGGCCCTTGGTGCCCTGTTTTGCCGCAAAGCCGTCGCCCAAACCGTCCCTCTCACGACGCCGCAAACGGCTCAACCGGGGGGTTGAAAACCTTGGCCTTGAGCTCACCAGCCATGAGGGCGGCCCTCTGTCCGGCGGCGACGTGGTTGCTGTCCCTGGCCATCGTCTCGACGGAAGCCTCGACCAGCTTGTTGGGCCCGCCACCGCCGCCTGGGCCGCCGACGCCGACGCCGCCGCCGCCGCCCAGGGACATGCCGAAGCCCGACTGGGCGGAGCGGCCGCTGCGCTGCATGACGGCCGTCACATCCCTGATTCGGCTGCCCAGGTCGAGCATCTGCTTGTTGCCGTAGTCGCGGTTCGTGATGAGCGGGCTCTGCGACAGCGTCTGGACCCAGTACTTGTTCCACAGCAGCTCCAGCAGGTGCGCGTCCAGGGTGCTCTTGAAGTGCTCCGTCTCGAGCGCGTAGTAGCGGCTCGCGTGCGCGCCAAAGTCCTCCGCCTTGGCCAGCGGCACGGGCTGGTACCCACCGTCCGCGCCCCCGGCCGCCGCGGCCCCGTCCTCGGGCTTGTAGTTCTCGGGGTACGTCCTGAAGGCGCCGATCTCGACCTTGCCCGCGCTGATGGTGCGGTCCGGGTCGATGACGACGGCGACGAAGGGGTCCATGAACTGCTGCTGCAGGAACTGCGTGCTAACGTCGATCCCCGATAGCCAGCACCCATAGCCCGGGTGGCTGTGGTACCAACCCACCACGTTCTCGGGCCTCCCCTGCTCGCGGCCGAGCCGGAGGTACTCGACCAGGTACTCGTTGGCCTCGTCGTGCGCGTTGACCCGCGTCTCGGTGCCCTCCACGGGTAGGCGGAACGCGTCCGTCACCACGAGCGCCGTGCCGTCCACGTAGCCCTGCATCATGCCCATGACCTCGAGGCTGCCGCCCGAGCGGGCGTGCATGACCATCTTTATCAGGGCCACGGCGCTGATGCGCACTGACCTGAAGTAGTTTGGGTCCTTGGCCCACGGCCGGGCCGAGTTGATGGCCTTTTGCGCCTCGGCGTCGTAGTTAAAGAGCGCATCGCGGGTGGGGTCGACGAGTTTGACGTTGTTGTCGAGCTCTACCGAGAAGGCGCCGGTTTATCAGTTTGGGAGTCCCTCGGTAAGGCTGTGATGTCGGACCCTTCGACCGAGTAAGAAGAGTAGACGAAGGAAAGTTATAGAGGAGCGAGGACAAGACGAACCCCATGATTTCATAGCAACGTCCATCTCGTCAACCGAGAGGCCGACCCCGGGCCTGCTGACTGCGACGTGGCTCGCAAAGCTCGTAGATGTCTCCAGGAATAAGTGGCCCGGGCTATACTCACGGTTCGTTTTGTTCTTTCTCGAGAATAGATCCGCGCTGGCTTTCTTGTTTCTTGTACGTATGTTGTGTTGGTTGGCGATATACTGCATTCGGCGCGCTCCTCATATGCTCTTACCGTTGTATCCTTGAGAGCGGGACAGTCGGCCCCACATTAGCTACGATAAGCACAACCGATAATGGGCGGACAAACGCGGGGCTACTGATTCAGGTACAGGGTAGGCACATTTCGAAACAGACGGACTTGGTAATATCGAAAATACCAAGATGGATAAGTTGCTTAAGGTATATCACCGTTCAAGGTACTCTATTCGAACTATTAACTGCACTGAGACATTTGCATCACGCTATTATAGCTTCTAGGGGTATCAAATAAAGGTACTATATAACCAACCACCAAAAAAAAAGACCTTGAACGATCACAGAGCATCAAAAAAGCAGCTGCGTAGCAGTGGAGCAAGAGAGAAGCGCCACTACAATGCTACTCTCCTGCCGCCAGATAGACCGGGGATCCCGACAGTGACGCCGCCGACGCCATCGGAATCCCGGGCCGGCGCGGGCACCCGCAGCCCCTTGACGCTGTCCCAGACGCTCTGCCCGACCCGCGGCGGGATCTTCCTCCCGCGCAACCGCATGTCGATGAGCCACATGCCGACGACGAACTCCTCCTTGGACAGCGATCCCCTGCGGCCCAGGTCGACCAGGTCCCAGACCTCGGCAAGCTCGTCGTACGGCAGGCGGCTGCGGCTCCAGAGGTCCCGGACCACCACGTTGGCGACCAGGTCCTCCTGCTCCTGCTTCCTGGTACCTCCGCCGCCGCCGCCCTCCTCGGAAACGAGGAGGAGGCCGCGGTTGCTGGCCCACAGCCCTTCGTACCGCCGGCGTTCCTCGGCAGTGACCGAGTCCCTCCAGCGCCTCCGCGAGCCCTCGTGATGAATGTGCTTCTTGCCCCCCAGCGCGCCTCGCTTCCGGTGCCGCTCCCTGTGCCTGCGCGCCTCCTCGTCGTCCGACTTGGACGGCGGCGCCCGCAGCGTCGTCAGCATGCCGTGCTTCTTGGGCGGCGATCTGCTATTGCTTCGGCTGAGCCCGCCGCCCGCCGACCCGGGAGCCAAGTGGTCGTTCCGCTTGCGCCTCGGCACCGGCACGGGCGGCGGCGTCTTGAAGGTGCTGCTGGCTGATGGCGGGTGCCGCGTAGCGGCCAGGCTGCTCGCCATGATGGCGTTGGTAAGCGAATCCAATGCCAAGGCGGAGCTGCTGGCCGCAGCCATGGGCGGGCGTCTCGATAGGCTGCTTGTTGGACGCATCTGCGATGATGAGGGCCGCTGGGTGGCTGTGCTGTGGGGTCTGGGTGGTTCCCGGACGGAGCGTGCTCTTTGAGGTAGTGGCGGCGAGGGCACTCCACGCCCGTGACCGGAAGATGTAGAGAAGAATGTGTCATCTGAGGACATAGAGTCAACTCTCTGTCTAAAAGGTTCTTTATTGATCTCGTCTAAGGCGAGATCCGTAAAGTCGTCGTCAACCAATTCCTTGGGCATGATGATTTCGGTGAAAACAGGGCCCTTTGGCTGTGGCTTGTCAACTTTTCCCTTTGCGCGCGTAGGTGGTGCGGGTGGCGTCTTTGGTGTATTACGCCTCTCATCAACTTGTTTTGCGAATGGCGGCGTGTGATCCGAACCAGAATCCGTCCCGATCTTTTCAGAGTTGGCCGGCCTAGCGAGTGCCCGATACTCGGTCCTATCCATGGTATCCCGCCTCAGTTTCGGTTTTGGCTTTGGCTTCGGCTTAGGTCTTTGTCTCTGAGGACTCTTGGGTTCATCCTCTACCCACGTCCGGTCCATCACTCTTGTCGGCGACCGTTCCCTCTCCAATTTCCGTGACGCCGAGGGGCTCTTCACAGGATCGCCATGCCCCCCGGCCGATTGGTGCCTAGGAGAAGGCGACAGCATCTCGGCGGCCGCAATCCTCCTCGGCCGCCTGGACCCGCGGTGGTGGTCCTCGTCATGCTCGATATCCGCATCGGCCTCCCCGTCGTATCCAAAGTCCACATCCTGCCCTTGGCCGCCGGGGCCCAGCGGCGAAGTCGGCTGCAGACTCGCTGCTGACGACGCCCCGCTGTACGCCCTCCGCCTCCTCTGCTGCTCGCGCGGCGTCGTCGCCGTCGTCGCCGTCGCGACGCCGTTCCTTCGGCTCGGGCTGGGACTAGTAGACCGGCTGGCGGCCAGCGTGGCAGCGATGAAGGATGCCGACCGGGGGCCTCCGCCGCTGCCCGGGGGTCTGAGGTGCGGGCTTTCGGACCGCTGCAGCTGCGCGAGCCGGCTGGACAGTGATGCGTGCTCGAGCGGGCCGCCTCGGGAATCGGCAGCTGTGCTGCTCCCGCCAGTCGTCTGGTTGCTCAGCGAGGTGTTGGCTGCGGATGTGGCGGCGACGAGGGCGCCTCCATCGGGAATGGCGGTATGCGTGTGGCGGTCGGGGAGCCTGGAGCCCCCTGGCGGCGGCGGCTGCTGCTGCTGCTTCTTCTTGTTGGCGTCGAGCTGCTTCTGAAAGGCTAGAGAGGCGCCCCTGAGCGCGGCGCTCTGGGCCTGCTCGTGGGGCACGGAGAGGCTCGAGGCCGGGGGAGGCATGGGTCGGACGAAGGGTGCGCGGCGGGATCGTTGTTGACCGGACGCAGTAGGTGTTTTGTTTTTCGGGAACTTGCGGCGGCTGCTGCGTCGGGGACCTGTATCGAAGGTACTTCGGTAGTCTCTATGAGTGCCTGACAGTGACTGGCGGTAGACGCCCTATGTCTGAGTCGGCATTGAGCATCAGACACGGGCTCGTCATGGACATTTGGGTTTTGGTTTGCCTGTTTGTTTGGGAAACTAGTAAAGCGATCAAAATGTCCTTCTTTGTCTGTTGGAAAGCTGACTGATCCGAGGCACAGCAGCTCCCTTTTGGTGCTTCGCCGTCGAGATGCTGCTGTGCTTGCGGCCTGTATGCGGGCACGAGATGATGCGGGTACCGGGGCTGGGGGTTTCAATGTTGTTGATGTAATGGCGGGCACTAGTCGTTAATTAGCTGACGCGGGCGGATGCGCGGCACAGTCCGCTTCGGAACTAGAACTGTTCCAAATCGGGCAAGCAAGTAGTTACGCTGCAGTTCCAGTTCCATGCACTCCACGCACTCAACTCGGTGGCGACTGAACATCATTGCATTGGCAGCGTCAACGGTCTGGTCTTGTCGACTTGGCTTTTTTCAATCAGGTAAGAGGAAGGCGTTGGAGGATGGCGAGAGTACATGATACCTGGGTAGACAAAATGGATGTACACAAAACAAACAAGAATCAAGGCAATCCGAGCGATGGACGGTACCTGCGCTAGCGAAATTGCAGATCATATCAGACGCTTTTTATACTACCACAAAAGACAAAAATTCTCTGGTTTCTCCAGACTATTAACCTTTACATTTCTTTTAGCATGAGAAACGCAACAGTATCGACAAAAGACATCGTTTTGTATAAACAGCTAGGCAGCAGGCCGAGCGCCTAGCATTGCCGTGATCCCCTAAATTCATTATCCCCACAGACGCCGATATGAGAGTGTCGCGGTACGCGCGCAGTAGGAACAAAAAAGACATAACCCCGATTATCCAGTGGAAGGGGGCAAAAGAGAAAAAAGACAAGAGAATGGACGTCGGAATCAAAGAACAAGAAAAGAGGAAGGGGAGAAGAAGGGTGGCCGATCTTCCAAGTAAACCCAACCTTCTTCAGCCCAAAAGAATGGACAGGGCCAGCAAAGAAAAAAAGACCGATCCGTAGAAACAACAAGAGAGAAGCGAAGTATAAGACAATCAAGTACCCCGTCCAGGGCTGTAGCCGTGTTAGTGGACCCCCCGGCGTGACATACGCGCAGAGAGGGAGGGAGAGAAACATAAGAAGCAAAATGCAACATGTACTTCGTTGTCCCATCAAAAGGCATCCTCATCTGTCCACTCGCTCCCGCTGACTATCCTGTTGCCCTCGGGGTCTACCATCGCCAGACCGCCATGTGCGACACCGGGCGGCATCCCACGTGGGCGCTTAGCCTGGCCTGCTTGTGACCGCCCATAGCCCAGCTCGGGAGTCATCCTCTTGCCCCTTGCAGCCCGCATCTTTGCGTAGTAGCTGTCCGAGGCGTCCATCTCCGGCTCCGAGTTGTCGTCGTATGTTTCCCAGTTCTCCGACCCCGAAACTGTCGTCGACGTGTTTGAGATCTGCCGGGGAGGGTGCGAGAATGTGGCGTGGGCATATGTCGAGTGAGCATACGCCCTGTCTCGGGAGGCATGCGACTCGTAAGATTCCTGGGACCCGCGGAGGTCCTGGTGCGACTTTGTGCGGGCATGCATCTGCCGTGAGCGGTCGCTGCGTTCGCTGCGGTCGTCGTAAATATCTTCGTCTTCCACTTGCCTCACATTGCCACTGGTACCAAAGTCTTCCCGCCTGAAAGGGCTGGGAGGAGCCTCTAACCTAGCCTCCGGCGGCGGGCCAAGGTCCCTCATCTTTGGCGGCGGAGCTCGCATCAGGGGCGGAGCGCTACGGAACGCATCGCCTCTGGATTCTGGCCGTGGCCTCTCAGGAGAGTTATTCCCATGCTTGAGGTTCGACAGCGGTGCCCTTGCGGGGATACGCGAGGGGCTTCCTCTGGATGTCGTCGTGTGGCCCGAGGTCGGGTTGGTTTGAGTTCTGCGTAGCGTGCCCGTGCCCGAGGTGGCTGTTGTCGGCGTCTTGGCAGTTGCGGGCTGGGAGCGAGATGGCGGCCGTGCTGTTGTAGGTCTGGTGGCGCTGCTATTTGCGCGGGCGGGCGGAGCGGTCGACTTCATTGCAGTCCCTGGTCTGTTCAACGACTGTGCACCAGCCATCGAAACGGCCGACCGAGCCGCTCCCGCGCCCGGTGTCTTGGACCTCGGTCCGGGAGCGGCCCTGGGCTCCGAGGCCTCGATCGCGTCGAGATAGCGCTCGCCGTGCACCAAAAAGTCGTGGCCCCACTCGTCCTCCCACTTCTCGAGACTTTTGCGCAGCTCAGCCGTGACCTTTGGGAGCTCCTTGGCGATCCTCTTCCGCATCTTCTCTTCCCTCAGAAGCTTCCCGGGATCGCGCCTCTCTCCCTTCTGTCCCTTTATCATCAAGCGGGATGCGTCCTGGCTGGAGGCGGCAAGCTCGTCGCGTTCACTAACCAGGGATCGGTGCTTGTCGACCAGAGCCAATATGGGTGCTCGCTGTTCTTTGAGTGCCTCCAGCCTGAAAATCTCGCGCTCGTGTGCTTCGAGCAAAGCGTCGCTGTATACGTCGGAGAACGCGGGTGTGAACTCCAGCATCTCGTCCTCGGACAAGTACAGGGAATCCCAGAGTTCCTGCAGCTTGAATCGGGCGTCTTCGACGAATAGGTGCAGGTTTTGTCGCTTGAGCTCGTTCAGGCGGCCCAGCTCGTCCTCGAACTCGTTGATCTGTCGGACGCCACAGCCGCGGTTGGCGTTAAGGAACTTTTTGCGCTCGTGCTCCTCGACGCCCAGCTTCTCCCAAAGCGCCTCGACGGCCGTCTTGAGATCGCGCAACCGCTTCTCGCGCGCCTTCTTCTCCTCGGCCAGCTTGTCACGCCTCGAACGGAGCTGGGCGATATCTTCTTCGTGCAATCCGAGCTGCTCGGGCGCGTCCCGGTAGTACTTGACTATAGCACCGTCGGTTTGCGCCTGAGGTGTACCTAGCTCCGCCCACAGGGAGATGATGTGTTCGCAGATGGCCTTGACCGTGGTGACGCGGCGTGTGTACTCTTCGTAGACCCGGGTAAACTCCTCGTCAAGCTTCTGAACATATGAGGGTGAAAGATCAAAATCGGGTGGTATGGACTGGTTGGGGCCGGTTGGCGGCAGGCGGAGCTTGACAAAGCTGGGCTCGAGATGTGATGAGTAAGATTCGAGGGCGACAACGAGTTCTGGGATGGGGCTCTGTTAGCACGTGGTTTGGGGAGTTTCCGCGAGCAGAAATGGGCGGATGGTCGCACTCTTTACTTGCTCGAAGCGTTCTTTGTGTAATTTGCTAATGTGCTGGTGCTTTTCCTTTAGGCCTTGCAAACACCTTGTCAGAGGGTAGGTGACCTTGAGGTTGTCATCTTGGTTGGCATAGTCGTGACGAGTTTGGGAGTCATCGAGCGACGCCTCCATTTGCCGGATAACGATGATGATGCGTTGTGCTTCCTCTACGAGAGCCTTTTTCTCCGAGGTCACGGAGCGGACCTGCTTTTGCAGAGTCTCTGAGAGGGCGGAGAAGAGCTGTGAATTCGAGAGGTTAGCAAGGCACGCAATGCTTTGCTCGAGGTTTGGCTAAGGTATATCTCAGTACACACCTCTGTTTCTCTCGCCTCGCGGTCATGGCTGGGCACGCCAATCTCGTCGAACAGGCCATGGAGCTGCCCGATGATGGTGTTGACCTGTTGCGACAGGTAGCTGGCGTCCATTGTGGCGATGGCCTTGCGCCGCTTTCTCAAGCAGGCCTGGAACGACGTCGATCTGTTGGACGGCTTGTACGGATCGTCTGGTCTTTTCTTTTTCCTTCCCGTTTGTTGAAGTCGCGTCGATTCGTTAGAGATGCACCAGACGCTACTCGCAGGCAGGGTAGCTTTTCCGGCAGAGGTGCATTTCACAACAACAACAACAACAACAACATTGAATCACGCCGATGCGGGTGGTGTATGTATGATGTGAATGTGTAAGTAAGTGTACAACATACATGCGCGCCTTTCTCCCGGTTCGAGGATATCCCAGACGACTTGACTTGGATGATTGGCGGGCGTGGGCCTAGGTCATCAAGGGCTTGTTTGGTTACCTTAACAGAGAGCCGGCCGTGAATTTGCGTGCACGACGGGTCTTGTGTTTGTTGCCCATCGGCTGGTTGCCTGGGCGACGGGAGCTGAAGTTGGGGGATTGGTTGGCTGGCGTCTGCCGCCGTGAAACGGAACCCAAGCCCCGCCCCATCTAAAATGCACAGAATGCAGTTGAGGGCCTTGCATTGTTGCTGTTGCTGCTATTGCGACGCCCTGCGAGATCTTGTTTTGGTGCGATGGTATGCAGACTCAGACCCCGCGGTTACATTGTGTTGATTGTCCTGGGCCTTGGAAATCTTTATTTGTTGTTGTCTTTTTCATTGTTGATGGGCTGCCGTTGTTGTTGTTTGTTCTGCTTCCAGGTGTTGAGGTGGCCGGTTAGTTATATTCGGTGATAATCACCTGGGAGCCAAAAACGGAATGGAATCCTTTCTGTTATCCCTTAATATTATCCCTTATATAGTTTTTCTGTTAGACTGGACACATTGAGTGATCAAGGCCCTGATCTCCATGAGATTATAAAGTCCCAGCATTGTCGCGGCTGTAGTGGTTTAGCAGACACCACATATTCTATCCGGCTACGTGCGGCAATGCCATCTTTAACCCCAAGAACTTCGTTCCAAGCATCATCCATGTCGAGCTCAGCCGTTTGATCAATAGTCATCACGACAACTTCGAATATAATGGTTGTTTTCTAGCCTATTCATCGTGAGGCATTCAACGTCTCTCCCTTTCTCGGCACTCGAGGCCCCCATGTGCTCCTTTGTATCGCTAGTTCCGACGCTCTTCCACCTCGGTCTCCGATCATGTGCCGCCGAGACGGACGTTTACCATCATCCCACGATGGCATCCGAGCAATTTACATCTGATAAAGTCACGGGGGAGACAGAATCATCAGCCCACCACCTATTAAAAAAATCCCCTTTCTCCATTAAAATGGCCGGAGATTGCCTGGGAAATGCGTTCTATATTCTGGGACGCCGCGCCACTCCGCACCCCGCAACTGTCTGCCGTCATTCAATGCCACTGCACCTGGAGACCCGATTCAGCCGACCGCCCGCCCCCCAGTGCTCCCAGCGCCGCTAGTATGTACTTCCGCAGGCTTGGACTACCTACCTTGACAGAACGCGGACCGAGGTTCAACGGCGTCGCATTTTGTTTTCTTCTTCTTTTTCCTCCTCTGCTTTAGACTACAGTAGTTTAGTCTAGACCCATGATATTTGCCAAAAAAAAAAAACGCAAGCACGTTGGAACTCTCGACTCTCGTTGAATTAGCCACGCCGGCAAGGGACCAATCCCACCTGTTTTCTCTCCCGACATTTACCCGCCGCAAAAACTCACATCCACCTACCTACCTAGGTAACCCAACTGTACAGTTCCACCATGACTTCCTCGGCCGAGATCACCGCGCTGCCAACCGGCGAGCCCGTCCCGTCCTCGAAGCCGCCTTCTCACCCCCGGAAGCCCGCCCTCCCCGTGAGCGCCGCCATCGCCGCCGCGCCCGCCAACCTTGATGCCTTCCTCGCCCATCTGCACCGCTGCCTGCAGACGCCCACGGGGATTGACGTGCGTAAATCGGCGCTGCCTCCTCTTAAAAAAAAAAAACCATTGGTGTTACTTCTTTGTGTTGTCTCGTAGGGCCTTTTGTTGAGCTAACCAAACAAAACCTACAAAAAAACCCAGTGCGTCCTCCAATTCGTCTGCTACACTTCCCGCCTCTCGGCAGCAACCTTGACCGTCCTGGGCACAAACGCCCTCCGCCGCTCGGCAAAGGACATAGCCCTGCTCGTCCTGTCCCAGAGCAGCGCCGCGACCTTGCTCGTCGCATCCCCGGCCGCGACCCCAAAGACCGCCGCGTCGGCCCTCGCCCTCCTGGTCGCGGCCCGCCTCCGCGCCCTCGGCGGCGTCCTGGCCGAGGCCCGCGTCGCCCACCGCCTCTGGGGCCTGCTGGGCATGTACTTTTGGGCTCGGCGGCTCGTGGCCTCGTCCCTCCGGGCCAGGCAGCAGACGCAGTCGGAGAAGAGCGGCGCGACAGCAGCGGAGGCGGCGGCGGCGGCGGCGGACGCGCAACAACCCCGCCAGCAGACCGCCGCCGTCACGGCCCTCCAGTGGGCCCAGCTCCTCTCCTGCGTCGGCTTCCAGCTGCTCGAGAACGTCGCCTACCTCTCGTCCAAGGGCGTGCTGGGCTGGAGCCCCGCCGAGCAGGCCAAGATGGGCCGCTGGAGCAGCCGGTTCTGGGGCGCCTTTGTCGGCCTCGAGATGGGGAGGCTGGCCTTCGAGGCCACCAAGGGCGTCGAGGTCCGGAACGCCGAGTGGAAAAAGACAATGACCAGGTACGTCGCCTGGTCGCCCGTCATCGCGCACTGGGGCTCCGAGGGGGGCTTGCTGAGCGAGCTCGGCGTCGCGGTGCTGGCTTCTGTGCCTAGCGTCATCCAGATGAGGGATCTGTGGGAGAGCACTGCGAGCGCCGAGTAGAGTTTTGGCTGGGGG